>JAVTVY010044548.1:0-21608 GCA_036873755.1 Hanleya hanleyi | reverse complement strand
AGTACAGGAGCACCGATAGGATGATCTCTCATTTTCGTGACAAAAAATGTGACGTTGGTCACCCTTTCCACAAGCCATTCGGAATTGGGACGTTGCAACAGGGCCCATTGCAACGGATCCAACGTAATCAATTGTTCAAGCAGTGGCTGCAGGGAAATGTCTTCCGTTATGGTGAACGGCTGGTCAAACACATACGTATTATTACTCGGGTAATAATACCGCAGCTGGTCCGTGTTCTTCTGCCGTAAAATATACCCAAATGTCATATTCAACTTGAACGCTGTCACCTGGTCTCTGAATATACTCTCAGCGTAAGTAGACAAATAGGTGAAGTCTTCCAGTCGAAAGTTATACAAATCCAATAGACGACGGTCACGGTGAAAACAATGGCGTATGGTAGGCCAGTGTCGTTGATAAAGCGCCCTCACACGCTCGTCTTCAGGCAAAACTTCTACCGGAGGGACCGCTGGGTCAAAGGGAAAATCTTCTCCACGTGTCATGCTTCCAAACACACGGGTGAGGCTGGTTAGAGATGAGACAGGAGCAGGCCGACAGGTTACAAGTCAGGCAGACTGGAACTGGTCAGGATGGCTGGAACTGGTCAGGCAGGAACTGGAACTGGACAGGCAGGCTGGAACTGGGCAGGCAGGCAGGCAGGCAGGCAGGCAGGCAAATCAGGTCAGTTAAAACTTCCCAAAGTAATCCAATGATTATAACCCATTCACTAAAAATCACCTACTTTTATATGTTTTTCACCCCATTCCCGAACATTCACGAACCCACTCCGACATCTTGCTTTACAACAGGGCCCACAACCACCATTTTCCTTTACAACAGGGACGACAACCGCCATCTTGCTTTACAACAGCACCGACAACCGACATCTTGCTTTCCACCATGCCCGAACAGGTACGAACACACCCGAACACACACGAACAGCTCCGAACCACACCGAACACACCCGAACATCACCGAACCACGCCGCCATCTTGCTTTACAACAGGGACGACACCCACCCTCTTGCTTTACAACAGGGACGACAACCCGAACATACCCGAACATTCCCGAACCACACCGCCATCTTGCTTTACAACATGGCCGACCCAACTGTGACGTCACAGAGGTCATATGCAAATTTCTGAGGTCAAAGAGCCTCAGGTTGCCCTTTATACACTACTTACGCACATATTTCATTGGCTGACTGAGAGCGAGTGACAGGCGAATGTTATCGAAAACACCTGGCCTGCGACATTCTCGTACACGTCCAAACACATTGGTTGGGGCCTTCATACCAGAACAAGTTGCACGTCTCTCCACGCCAATTCAAATCTCCGATGCACACTCGGGACCTAGGGTTGCTTGGTGTGTGATGGGTCTATGGAGGCAACATTGTAACGATCATCGCACTCATTTCATTGCTGGATTGAGTGATTGCCAGGCACATCCGATCAGTCCGTATCTAATTCTCAACATATCGAGCATACTCACGTTCTTTGAGTTATAACCTTGATATCCACGGATGCGTGGTGGTCTGTTACCATGGTTACACGTGTTTTGTGCACGTCATACATCACGTGCTCACATGTATGTAAATAGCGGGTGCAACCAGGGCATCTCATTCAGACTCAACCATGTACAAACAAACGCAAGAATCTATGCTGAACGACAATGTCAGTCACGTCAAGCCAAGCGTAAATGCTCGGGGTTGTTTGATGTGGCGACGAAGATACTGGAGAAAGCCAGCGAGTATCGTGTGAACCTGATTGAACCGGGGTTGGACGTGCCAGAGTTTATGCCATAGGACTAAAGAATTTTATGTCGAAACTCGAGGTTGAATTTGATGTCGTTGAGCAATAGCATCGATAACCACTATGTCGCGCGGAACGAACTTATCCACTGTGTTATGTGATGATGTTTTCATGAAACACACACACTACGAGGGGAGCAATCAAATCCGCATTCTCTTCTGGGCCAATTATTGCGAAGGCAAGTAGTGGTATCTCACAAATTCTGGAATGACGATAAAGACTGCGGCTGTCGTTAATAGAAATCTGAATGAACTCATGTAGGCCTAGTGTATTTGCCCGGCATCTTCGTCAAGTGGTCAGATATATAAAAGGTGGGGAAATATGACGTCTATTTCTTTCAAATGATGTGATGCCGTTTGTAATATGATTTTTGTTAAGAAAACAAAGGATCTTGCACCAGGAGTGTGGGAAATAAAGTAGCTAATACACACAACTTCGGTCTGGTCTCGCGCCGCATCCTACAATATTGCCCCTCGTGTACTGGCGTGTCTGGTGTTTACAGGTCAAGTATTTAAAACCAGATCAATTCACTGGCTCGTTGTAGTGGGCCAAACATGTGATGTAATGTTTAGGGACGCTGACATCGGGTGAAATACACCGTGAATCATGACAATCTGCTAATCTATCTTGTAATTATTTAATGAATGCGAAATTCTCTTAGCTCGGTAAGATGCCAAAGGGCGTAAAAGACGTTCATATATGTCCGACGCAGGTTGAATAAGCATATTGCCAATGGTGTATTGGTAATTCATCAATGCATATATGATCCAGGTATACAGGACGTATTGTTTCTCACAGGCGATTGTTTTAATGCCTCTTATGTCCTTGACCTGCTTCATGTATCCCAATTATACAATTTCATTTTATGACTCTTACAGCTGTAAACATGTCAAACGCATTGATTCATTCATCGACCAATAGCACCATGTCGATAGCTTTCTACTAAATGGCTTAACAACACGACCCAATAAAACCTAATTAAAACAGCTGTACACGATAAAAAACAGTACTACACAGAGACTTTATATCACAAATTATATACAATAAAATCAGAAGGAAGAGAAGCAGAATTTCAGGTAGTCTTAAACTTCAAGCTAAACACATACACCAGGAATTGCCATGCAGTATTGTAAACTCTAATGACCTCAATTATAGCATTGCTCACGTCGATCAGGGAGAATCTGGAATCCCTATATCGTCAGTTCAAGTCTCCTCTTTAAAAAAGCTTTCAAGTGATGCGTGCTTTTCAGCACCAAAAAATCTGTAAATGTTAGATATAAATCTATGAAGATAAGTGATATACACAATTATGAGTATTCTATGTAGTTAACGACAAAAACATTTAGGTAGGTTGCAGGACTGTCCGTCAACTCACTGTATTAGTAGACAGTGATAGTGAGCTCAACTGTCTCTCCACCAGCGACTGATCATTCCACCATTTGCGTACACTTCGCCATCGAATCGTGTGTCTCCATTATCGCGGAGCGATATTCGGTACTTTACCGGATTCTGTTCGGCCTTCATCCGGCGGAGAACAGACTGGAGAAATCTGATAAATTACAGGTTCTCATACCACTTCGGAAACTATTGCCTGCATGGGCTTACAAAATATATAGGTATGAATAACTTTTGTATCACCCAAGAGGCGGTGTAGATCTGTAATTTTGAACAAGTAGGGCAGCACATGACTTGAAAATGGCGGGTTACGTTGGGGTTACGTCGGTAGACTTTAGCTGATTGGCTGACGAAGTCACGTGGTATTGATTTCAGGAAATTCCCTCTTGGAGATGCCGAAAGTAGGCTGAGAATGGATACACACGATCCCAGGGTCAGTTTTACCGCGTATAGATGACCGAGATGGTTACAGGTTGATCATTCCACCTGAGTCATTTTGAAATAAGACGAATTTTCTAATTGGCTCACTCTTAATAGGTGTCATCCGCCGTTTCATACACAATCACGTGACTGTTTAATTTGAACCAAGATGTAGAACGGCCACGTTTTCCATCTCAAAATCTGACGGCTACCACGATAAATGTTGTTGTTGTCGTTGTTTATGCAGTTGTTCTGGTTGTTCTTGTTGTTGTATCACACAGTCATTGGCCCTCCGTCCGACGGGTCAAATGCCATAGGCTAACATTGTGGGAAAGTCTTAGGCGAGTATGAGTACTGAGTTGTATTGCAGTAGTATGGAACTACAGACGAAACGACCTATCTCTTAACATGGGGATCTGATTTTTTATAACATAATTTTGAGGACATTCTTAGTCTCTACATAATCCTACGTGCAACTGGGGATGATATGTAAATTCAAAATGGCCTTCATGAAAGATTCACAGGTTGAGTTTTACATATGTTTCGTTCATTGACTCGCGTATCATTAAACCGGTAACATCCACGTTTGATAAATGAAATCGATGCGATGTACGAAGTCATCAAGTTCGATCCCTGCGCCTTATAAGTACCACCATCAACCCCGCACCTATATTCACAATTTTCCTCTTTATCCCCTGGGTGACGAATACCTGTCATCTCAAGCTTCAAGGGTGTTGGAAAAAGAAGCCGAAGTACAAGAATACAAATAACCCCACAGGAATATATACTGTCTGCATGACCCTAATGTCATAAGACATTTCGGGATCGTCAATGAAATTATATGCCTATATAAATCAATATTTTTTTTACCCATGTGCACTGAGTCAGGCTAGTGGACTGTTGCATATGTAACTTACCGTTTTAGCTCAGACAATCTTCCCGCCATGTCTGTGTTGTTTCGCGATCTCCAGTTTAATCACCCATGTCGTTGCGCAGGTATTAACCGTCACGAAGCACAGCTATTCATACGCATGTGGTCACCCTTTGTCTTATGAAGGCAAACCTTATAAGCAAGCTGATTGCCTGCCGTCACCAAGATCATATTAAACATGGAAGTCTCAGTTGGTAAATTCCGAACAGGTTACACGTGTCCAAATCTACTGCTTCACATTCCAGCCGAGGTCCGCGTGTCAACGACCCAACATATATTACATGTAATTACCATCATTAACGAGAGTAATTATCCGGTTCGCTTTACCAATGTACCAGTAATTTCATTATACACATGTATATGACTAGTCCATATAAAT
Source organism: Hanleya hanleyi (assembly GCA_036873755.1). Taxonomy (NCBI): domain Eukaryota; kingdom Metazoa; phylum Mollusca; class Polyplacophora; order Lepidopleurida; family Hanleyidae; genus Hanleya; species Hanleya hanleyi. The sequence goes on along the minus strand of JAVTVY010044548.1, from coordinate 16,675 downwards.
CCAATTCGGTATACAGCTTTAAAAAACTACAGTGACCTGGAGATTTTAAAACCAGATTTGATATCACGGAGGCAGTTTGGGGACAATGATAATTAATTTGTATTTGGACTGGAGACGCAACAGAAAGAGAGTGGCGATGTATCAAATTCGCACCTCAGACTGCAAATTATCTAGAGATGTCTAATGTTTATGGAATGGAATCTCAAACTTACATTCGTGTAGCCATCCATTAGCACTCAGACCGACGGCATAATAATGGGAAGCATACAATCAACAGGGGATTCATTTAAAAGACTTAATTACACAATAAGAACTCGGCTGAATTCTATTTGATAATGTGTTGGCCTACTGTTACGTGCCTAAATCGGTTTACTCTGAAGCATGTTAGGGTCCATACTTCATGTAAGAAAGCACGAGAGAGATATCCTCTCCTTATTGGCGTTTACGCCAATGGCATTCAACTTTAATAGGGTGGGTGGGTGGTGGTGGTTGGAGACCGTGATACATGGACATTGAACAAGGAGTATTTCTGTGACCGGCAGAATGAAGCGACAGAATGGCCGTATGCTGTCTGTTTTGGGGGAGACGTCAGAATGGCAGAATGAAAATCGTGGCCGTGTAGGCCTGCTTTTATTTTGGCGACGGCACTATGGCACAATGAAGCTCTCTCAATTTATCAAGTATTTACAAATAGGACTATTACTGTGGCCGGCAGAATGAAGCGGCAGAATGACCGTAGTCTCCCTTATTTGGGGAAGACGGCAGAATGGCACAATGAAAATTATGGCCTTGTACTCGTTTTTTTTTATCACGGCAGAATGTCTCAATTAAACTTTCTCAATTGATCAACTATTTAATTAGTCTTTTTTTTTATCACGGCAGAATGATCCAACCGATCCAATTCAACATTTCCAACTTATCATCTATTTAAAATATAAAAACTAGAAGGATTTCTCTTTTTTTTTGGGTGCACGGCACAATGTCACTTTCTCAATGTATCAAGTATTTCAAATACAAGGATTTCTGTGATCGGAAGAATGAAGTGACAGACTGACCGTACTCTTTGTTAATTTTTTTTAGACACAAAATGTGTCAATGTTGACATCGATTGAAAAATGTAGGCCTACATATACAGCAAGGCTACCAAAGAGCTCGCCTGGTATTTCCTTCCGATATGTATTATTCTTTTCTTGCCATGCTTCATCCACTCCAGTTGTGTACCAATTCATAAACATCCCCTCCATCGTGAAATGATGGACAATGTGTATGGCATGTGTATGGCAAGTTTAGGCTCAATTGTTTTACTTAATTGGAAAGTAAAGCAGAGCCTGTGTTCAGTGATCCGTCAGTTCAGCTACTTGGATAGTTTCTTTGGTCGCTGTTCTATCTCTTAATCTGCATGCATGCGAGACCTTGGAAAGTAAAGCAGAGCCTGTGTACTGATCCGCGAGTTCAGCTGCTTGGGTTCTAAAACTTAAGTATTTTGTGGAAAATACGTCTCGTCACAAATTATGTAAAGATTAGTTGTAAAAATATTTATTGTTATATAAATAGGCCAATTCTCTGCAAATGTTATCATTACCCGAACACATCCTCCAGTGCGGAGGCAAGGAGTAGGGGGAGGGGGCGGTGCGTCCCCCTGTCACCAGGTCTTAAATCCGAGAATGTCTCCTGATCAGTACTCCATTTCTGTGGAGTGTTTGTTGGCGGTTTCAAGTCATAAATCTTTAAGCCATCCGGAATGACCCGAATATTTCAGGGAACATATTTTCGAAGGATCTGGTCTTTTTGATGCTGTGTTTCGTATTGGTAATTTTGGTACATCTTCCATGTAAGGATCACGAAATTGGCGAAGAGTGTCTTTTAGCGGCTTTTGAAACATTTCCATAAGGGGTCGGTGGTCGGGCTGAGAGTGGTAAATCACTTTGCCTGTCGGCCTATACTACTGCGGTAATGTATCTCTTCATAGAAACGGCGTTACGGCGTTTGGCAGTGTCAACCAGTGTTAGGGAGGAATGTATGTCAAGTCGAGTGTCAACCAGTGTTAGGGAGGAATGTATGTCAAGTCGAGTGTCAAAGCGGTGTTAGGGAGGAATGTACGTCAAGTCTAATGTCAAAGCGGTGTTAGGGAGGAATGTGCGTGAATTCGAGTGTCAACCAGTGTTAGGGAGGAATGTATGTGAAGTCGAGTGGCAAAGCGGTGTTAGGGAGGAATGTACGTGAAGTCGAGTGTCAAAGTGGTGTTAGGGAGGAACGTATTTGAAGTCGAATGTCAAAGCGGTGTTAGGGAGGAATGTATGTGAAGTCGACTGTCAAAGCAGTGTTAGGGAGGAATGTAAGTGAAGTCGAGTGTCAAAGCGGTGTTAGGGAGGAATGTATGTCAGGTCGAGTGTCAAAGCGGGATTAGGACTTAGGGTTAGGTATGCTTCATAACTATCAGGTTTAGGGTCAGTTCAGCTATAGAAGTCATAATTTCTCCACCAAAGCGTAACTAGGGTAATGTCGAAGCTGGGTGTTAGGCATGAGTGTGCTTGAAGTTGACTTTCAAAGCACTGTTAGGAAGGAATATATCTGAAGTGCAGTGTCAAAGCGGTATTAGGGAAAAATGTACGTGCAATCGAGTGTCAAAGCTGTATTAGGGAGGAATGTATGTTTAGGTGAGTGTCAAAGCAGTGTCACGGAATGTATGTCAAGTCGAATGTCAAATTGTTGTTAGGGAGGAATGTACGTGGAGTCAAGTGTCAAAGCGGTGTTAGGGAGGAATGTATGTGAAGTCGAGTGTCAAAGCGATGTTAGGGAGGAATGTACGTCAAGTCGAGTGTCAAAGCGGTGTTAGGGAGGAATGTACGTCAAATCGAGTGTCAAAGCGGTGTTAGGGAGGAATGTACGTGAAGTCGAGTGTCAACCAGTGTTAGGGAGGAATGTATGTCACGTCGAGTGGCAAAGCGGTGTTAGGGAGGAATGTATGTGAAGTCGAGTGTCAAAGTGGTGTTAGGGAGGAACGTATTTGAAGTTGAATGTCAAAGCGGTGTTAGGGAGGAATGTATGTGAAGTCGAGTGTCAAAGCGGTGTTAGGGAGGAATGTATGTGAAGTCGAGTGTCAAAGTGGTGTTAGGGAGGAACGTATGTGAAGTTGACTGTCAAAGCGGTGTTAGGGAGGAATGTATGTGAAGTCGAGTGTCAAAGCGGTGTTAGGGAGGAATGTATGTAATGTTGAGTGTCAAAGCGGTATTAGGACTTAGGGTTAGGTATGCTTCATAACTATCAGGTTTAGGGTCATTTCAGCTATAGAAGTCAGATAATTTCTCCACCAAAGCGTAACTAGGGTAATGTCGAAGCTGGGCGTTCAGCATGAGTGTGCTTGAAATTGACTTTCAAAGCACTGTTAGGAAGGAATATATCTGAAGTGCAGTGTCAAAGCGGTATTAGGGAAAAATGTACATGCAATCGAGTGTCAAAGCTGTATTAGGGAGGAATGTATGTTTAGGTGAGTGTCAAAGCAGTGTCACGGAATGTATGTCAAGTCGAATGTCAAATTGTTGTTTGGGAGAAAGGTATGTGGAGTCAAGTGTCAAAGCGGTGTTAGGGAGGAATGTATGTGAAGACGAGTGTCAAAGCGGTGTTAGGGAGGAATGTACGTCAAGTCAAGTGTCAAAGCGGTGTTAGGGAGGAATGTATGTCAAATTGAGTGTCAAAGCGGTGTTAGGGAGGAATGTATGTGAAGTCGAGTGTCAACCAGTGTTAGGGAGGAATGTATGTCAAGTCGAGTGGCAAAGCGGTGTTAGGGAGGAATGTATGTGAAGTCGAGTGTCAAAGTGGTGTTAGGGAGGAATGTATTTGAAGTTGAATGTCAAAGCGGTGTTAGGGAGGAATGTATGTGAAGTTGACTGTCAAAGCGGTGTTAGGGATGAATGTATGTGAAGTCGAGTGTCAAAGCTGTGTTAGGGAGGAATGTATGTAATGTTGAGTGTCAAAGCGGTATTAGGACTTAGGGTTAGGTATGCTTCATAACTATCAGGTTTAGGGTCATTTCGGCTATAGAAGTCAGATAATTTCTCCACCAAAGCGTAACTAGGGTAATGTCGAAGCTGGGCGTTCAGCATGAGTGTGCTTGAAGTTGACTTTCAAAGCACTGTTAGGAAGGAATATATCTGAAGTGCAGTGTCAAAGCGGTGTTAGGGAAAAATGTATGTGGAGTCGAATGTCAAAGCAGTCTTAGGGTTGCATTGTACGTGAAGTCCAGTGTCAACCGGTGTTAGGGAGGAATGTATGTAAAGTCGAGTGTCAAAGCGGTGTTAGGGAGGAATGTACGTCAAGTCAAGTGTCAAAGCGGTGTTAGGGAGGAGTACGTCAAGTCAAGTGTCAAAGCGGTGTTAGGGAGGAATGTATGTCAGGTCGAGTGTCAAAGCGGGATTAGGACTTAGGGATAGGTATGCTTCATAACTATCACGTTTAGGGTCATTTCAGCTATAGAAGTGCAGTGTCAAAGCAGTGTTAGGGAAAAATGTACGTTGAGTCGAATGTCAAAGCGGTGTTCGGGATGAATGTATGTGAAGTCGAGTGTGAAAGCGGAGTGAGGGAGTAATGTACATGAAGTCGACTGTCAAAGCGCTGTTAGGGAGGAATGTACGTCAAGTCGAGTATCAAAGCGGTGTTAGAGAGGAATGTACGTCAAGTCGACTGTCAAAGCGGTGTTAGGGAGGAATGTATGTCAGGTCGAGTGTCAAAGCGGGATTAGGACTTAGGGTTAGGTATGCTTCATAACTATCAGGGTTTGGGTCAGTTCAGCTATAGAAGTCAGATAATTTCTCCACCAAAGCGTAACTAGGGTAATGTTGAAGCTGGGTGTTAGGCATGAGTGTGCTTGAAGTTGACTTTCAAAGCACTGTTAGGAAGGAATATATCTGAAGTGCAGTGTCAAAGCGGTATTAGGGAAAAATGTACGTGCAATCGGGTGTCAAAGCTGTATTAGGGAGGAATGTATGTTTAGGTGAGTGTCAAAGCAGTGTCACGGAATGTATGTCAAGTCGAATGTCAAATTGTACCTTGTATAGTGTAATAGCTAATTATTTAGCAACTATCTCCAATTAGAAAACAGGATTGGCTTTGATTGTGACGTTGCAAAGTGACGCACTCAAGAAAAACATCTTCATTCTGACGCACTTCATTGTGACGTTACAGGGTTAGGCTCACCCTTTCCTTCCATTCTGCCGGTTCAAAGTGCCGGCAGAAGAAAAGTCTCTGATTTTCCATTGTGCCGCTGCATTCTGCCGTAAAGAACTAAAGTGACTGTGTTTCATTGTGACGCTGCAGCGTCAGTACGAAAAAAGATGGTCTTAAATTTTTCATTGTGACGTGCCATTCTGCCGTACCGAGAAAAAGTAATGTTTCTGATGATCAATTAAACACTTTATTTCCTTCCATTCTGTCGTTTCAAAGTGCCGGCAGAAAGAAAGTCTTTCATTTTCCATTGTGCCGTTCCATTCTGTCGTAGAGGGAAAAAGTGATTGTGTTATATTGTGATGCTGGTAAGCAGGATTGACTTTGATTGTGACGTTGCAAAGTGACGCTCTGATGAAAGACATGTTCATTCTGACGCACTTCATTGTGACGTTACAGGGTTAGGCTCTCTTCCATTCTGTCGCTTCAAAGTGCCGGCAGAAAGAAAGTCTTTCATTTTCCATTGTGCCGTTCCATTCTGCCGTAGAGGGAAAAAGTGATTGTGTTATGTGATGCTGAGAAGCAGGATTTACTTTGATTGTGACGTTGCAAAGTGACGCTCTGAAGAAAGACATGTTCATTCTGACGCACTTCATTGTGACGTTACAGGGTTAGGCTCACCCTTCCTTCCATTCTGCCGGTTCAAAGTGTCGGTAGAAGAAAATTCTCTCATCTTCCATTGTGTCGCTGCATTCTGCCGTAAAGAGGTAAAGGGACTGTCTTTCATTGTGACGTTGCAGCTTCGGTTCGAAAAAATATGGTCTTAAATTTTTCATTGTGTCGTTCCATTCTGCCGTACTGACAAAACAGGTACCTTGTATAGCAACTACCTCCAATTAGAAAGCAGGATTGGCTTTGATTGTGACGTTGCAAAGTGACGCTCTCAACAAAGACATCTTCATTCTGACGCACTTCATTGTGACGTTACAGGGTTAGGCTCACCCTTCCTTCCATTCTGCCGGTTCAAAGTGTCGGTAGAAGAAAATTCTCTCATCTTCCATTGTGTCGCTGCATTCTGCCGTAAAGAGGTAAAGGGACTGTCTTTCATTGTGACGTTGCAGCGTCGGTTCGAAAAAATATGGTCTTAAATTTTTCATTGTGTCGTTCCATTCTGCCGTACTGACAAAACAGGTACCTTGTATAGCAACTACCTCCAATTAGAAAGCAGGATTGGCTTTGATTGTGACGTTGCAAAGTGACGCTCTCAACAAAGACATCTTCATTCTGACGGACTTCATTGTGACGTTACAGGGTTAGGCTCAACCCTTCCTTTCATTCTGCCGGTTTAAAGTGCCGGCGGGCAGAAAGAGAGAGAGTCTTTCATTTTCCATTGTGCCGTTCCATTCTGCCGTAGAGGGAAGAAGTCATTGTGTTATATTGTGATGCTGGTAAGCAGGATTTGACTTTGATTGTGACGTTGCAAAGTGACGCTCTCAAGAAAGACATGTTCATTCTGATGCGCTTCATTGTCACGTTACAGGGTTAGGCTCACCCTTCTTTCCATTCTGCCGGTTCAAAGTGCCGGCAGAAGAAAACTCTCTGATTTTCCATTGTGCCGCTGCATTCTGCCGTACCGAGAAAAGGTCATGTTCCTGATGACAAATTGAAAAGTCAACTTCATTTCCTTCCATTTATAAGAAGGTGCAAAGAGCGTTGACAAAGACAGAGCTGCACTCTGCTGTACAAAGAAACTACTTTGAACCACACTGTGTTTCATTAATATGGCACTTGTACGGCTGAAAATAAGAGAATGGTGCAGGTTTTCCACCCTCTTATAGTCTCTCTCGTGCTTCCTTACATGAAGTATCCACCCATGTTAGTCTCATGTGGCCGACATCAACGGACTGCATGGTTCATCACAAGACTTCGTAACGTGATCTATTCACTAATTCACGTGTTTCTGTACGAAACAAAATTCCTCCGAACGCTGCGTAGAGAAAATTATTATACCGGCTGAATTTGAGTCCGATAAATGTCTAAACCCGCAGTAACACTACAGTGAAATATTGACCACGAGGGAATCATGCAATTAGGGCATCTTTATCAAGTTGCGAATAACATGGGTGTAAAATCGTTCGGCTTCTGTACGTGAGCTGTAGGGGCCACATTGCCAAACGTTAAGAGATACAATTACTAATTAGTAAAAGTTGTTTCCAAAAATACGGATCCGTAAAAGGGACATGGAATTTTTTTTTCAGCCCCTATTAAGTCGTTATAACGACTTATATATATATATATATTTTTTTTTTTTTTTTTTCATTATTATGTCGTTATAACGACAACTGACCAATGAAATTCGAGCATTAAGTCGTTATAACAACTTATTAAGTCGTTAGAACGACTTAATTGACCAATGAAATTGGAGCATTAAGTCGTTAGAACGACTTAATTGACCAATGAAATTGCAGCATTAAGTCGTTAGAACGACTTAATTGACCAATGAAATTCCGTCTTACTTCTGCCGCTTTTATTTTGTTAACTGACAACTGCCCTCAAAACAGCGTTTAGATATGCAGTATGAAGTCTGATAATGCCATTGAAGTAATAAACTTTGGATAAATTGGAGAGATATGTAGGCTATAGAGGTGGGAAAAGTTGACGACGTCTGCCGACTAAAAGGCAACCATATGACTCTATGCCCAAACCTGCCAATTCACATGGCTTCTCTGTGTTGGTCCGATAATATCGCCAAAATTGTTTTGCTCGCCACCCTCCATGACAGATAATTGAGGAGCTTGTAGCGTTGGCTCGGGCGGTATGGCGGCCCACTTCAAAGAATTAAAAATTGTATAGGTAGCCGTAGTCCACTCCTAAACAGCCAAGCGAAAAATTGTGAAATGCAGACGGGTTTTACTAACACCTATTCAGGCACGGCGGAGCCGGGGGACGGGGGTGGGATGGGTTGAGGGGCTAAACACTGGATTATAGTTTTGATGATTTTTCGCAGAGAATAACACATGTGATACAAGTGCCGTAATCCTACTATCATAATGCACCACAACACAGCGTTTGCATGCGTAAATTCGACACTTTCTGGGAGAGCCGTTCATAGATTGAACAAGACTGAACTTATGGAGTTTTACATCTAGTTATGAAAAATGGAGAGACCCATGCAATCAAAAACATGAGAGTGGGAACTGAGCTCCGGATCGAGCAACGGTTTAATGTTCATTCAAAACAAACAGAAGATATACCGTCAAAATGCACCAAAACAAAATAAATCGAACATAATGTATGTAGATTAACTTTCACTTTTGTTTCGCATAAGCACGCATCGATATTGAAAAGTATCAGACCTTATGCCCCCATTTGACATTCTGGTAAAACACATACAAATCAGGACTAACACTTCACACGTGGAGCGCTCGTAGCCATAATGTTTGCATATTCAACATCGAAATATAGTACGCTCACAAACCACATAAATAGATGTCTGTTTAATATATCAATAGATACTCTGATTACATAATCCACATTCGTTTATTTTACATATAATTTTAAGATATTATTTCTACGCGAAATTCCAGGGTTCGCTGATCTCTCTCTCTGGTCTAATGGGGGGGGGGGCGGGGCCCCCTGACCCGCACCCCCCGTAGATCTGCCCTTGATAATGCCTATCTAAACGCTGTTTCACCGGGGAGTTGTCAGCTAACAAAATAAAAGCGGCAGAAGTAAGACGGAATTTCATTGGTCAATTAAGTCGTTATAACGACTTAATAAGTCGTTCTAATGACTTAATGCTGCAATTTCATTGGTCAATTAAGTCGTTATAACGACTTAATAAGTCGTTCTAACGACTTAATACTCCAATTTCATTGGTCAATTAAGTCATTCTAACGACTTAATGCTCGAATTTCATTGGTCAATTAAGTCGTTATAACGACATAATAAAAAAATAAAAATAAAAATTAAAACAAATAAGTCGTTATAACGACTTAATAGGGGCTGAAAAAAAAAATTCCATGTCCCTTTTACGGCTCCGTACAAAAACCATGATCTGATTGGCAAATCTTTTCCATTCGTTCGTCCGCCTGTCCTTCTGAAATTCGTACCGGGCAATAACTTGAGAACCGCTCATCGGATTCTTCTCAAATTTGGTATGCATATACCATGCGATATGTCGCCTGGGATTGCATTTCAACAAATTTCGCCAACAGTTGGCCTCACCTGGTCGTAAAATCCTGTATGCATTTCCGGGCAATAACTTGAGAACCTCTCATCGGATTTTTCCAAATTTGGTATGTATATACCATGTCATGAGATGTCGCTTGGCATTGCGTTTCGCCCACTTGCGCCTAAAGGTGGTGCCACCTGGTGGCAAAATCCGAAATTCGTTTCCAGGCGATAAATTGAGAACCGCTCATCAGATTTTTTTTTTCTTCAAATTTGATATTTATATATCATTCCATCAGATGTCTCTTTCGAATGTGTTTCGCCCACTTGCGCTACAGTTGGCACCACCTGATGGCAAAATCTAAATTTGGTTTTCAGAGAATAACTTGAGAACTGCTCATCGCATTCTTCTCAAATTTGGTATGCAGATACCACGCCATTAGATGTCACCTGGGATTGCGTGTCATCCACTTGTGCCTACATGTCATGCCACCTGATCGCGAAATCTAAATTTGGTTTCCGGGCAATAACTCGAGGATTCCTTGTCGGATTCTTGTCAAATTTGGTATACAGATACCATGCCATGAGACTTAGGTTTGAGCTTCGGATACCATAACTCTATGCTATGCATCCAAATGCCTACACACATAAAACATATTGGACTGGACTGTTGAGGGGCTGAGGGGTTGTATCACCTCTGGTGCCTCACGTTTGGATTGCATTCTGTGCAGAGATGTTTTAATGATGGCCGAGCCCATGAGAAATTGTGTTTCTCCAATATTTGCTTGTCAACGATATGGTTCCATTCGGAGTAGTCGACATCATGATGTCTTGGTGGCATCATTAAAAGCTGTTGACTGCTTCTCTCTTGCAGGAAATCAGCCTAGTTTTATGTATACTGCGATTTATCCTTTCAATTTGGTGCTAATGTTATTATACGAATTAGGTCATTGGATTATGAACGCGGAAATTCTTTAATGGACGACGGCTTAATATTGAATGACGGATTAGACGCTTATATGACAAAGTATCTAAGTTTACTAATGGTATGGATATACTGCTGGCACAAATTCAGCAAGTTACTTCTCGTGGTTGCATGTGATATGAGTATTTCCAATTTAATTGAAATTAAATCCTATCTGGTCCCTCATATGGATATGTCGCTTGTAGGATCCAATCTAACAGGCTTGCAGTAACTCGAGCGTCAACCAATCCTGAGAAAGCTTCATAGTGCTTTGAAGGGAACATTAATGGCATGGTTGGCTCAGCCGAATCATACGCCGCGCTGAAAAGGTGTCTTTTTATGTTGCCGCGGTTCCGACATTGTGGCACCATAATACGAGTTGGATATATGGACTGGTCTTTGGTGTAAACATTTGGGTAAACGGAGACGGTGAGCCTGCAAGTGAATTAGTCCAGATGCGACCTTGATGTCATAAATCTATTAAATATTCATGACATGGGCACTCAAATTCAATTGAAATACCTATGATACTATATAAGTACGATTGAGAAGCATTGGTATGATATTAATTTATTAAGATTGGGGTATTTCACACCTCTGCAGATGGAAATATTTAGGGGGGGGGGGGCGGGATTTGGTTTTAATGTTTCACACCCAAGATTGTTTCACTCATATGGTGACAGTCAGTTTGGATGGTGGAGGAAGCCCGAGTACCCAGAGAGAACCACCGCCTGTCGGCAAGTTACTGACAAACTTTCACACATGCACCAGCTGGGCTCGAATCCGTGCCGGTTCAGTGATGTGAGGCTACACGCTTAAAACTAAGTGTCGAAACCTACTCGTAAAGTGTTGCAATAACCCTTTAAGTGTGTCCACAGGGACAGCACTTTAAAGTGCAGTCCCTGTGGACACACTTAAAGTGTTATTTCAACACTTTACAACACTTTAGTTTTAAGCGTGTAGCGATTACCAGCGAAACGCTTTAGACTACTCGGCCACTGGGGGCCCCGGGGAATATTTAGTTCATGGTAATCTTAATAGGGATGTAGGTGAGGATGCCTACCATGCGGGCCGGACAGATCATGTACAAGTGAAATATGTTTCATTCAGTAGCTCCAACCGGTGTGATAATCGGCTCTTTTAAATCTAAAGCTGCAAACGGGGATTATAAAGCAAACCCCTTCAACTTCCGTCATTTCAATCTCACCAATATCTAAATATATGTTGATGGAGTAAATGCGATGGTCCGTCCCTTCTATGCAAAAATTCAAGACACAACCCGAAAAGTCTCGCTATACATCGGCGTATCCTAGCCTCTTCGACGTCATTGCCAAGAAAATTATACCTATATTATCTTACAATGACAGTCCTTATCTGAACTTCATGATATGTAGAAATATTCAATGTAGGTACATACCCGCTATGTCGCCATACTTTATTTAATATGTATTGTTTTCATCAATTGGATTGTGTATTGTATCACCTGTACTCACACCATTTGTAGATCGCTATCAGGTTATCTCTTAACATTTAATGTCAACAACAATTTTCTGAAAATGACATTTTAATATCCTTCCAACCTGATTGACATTCCTGGCTTTCCTATTCATAAATGTGTATTGACTAAGATCACATTATGCCTTATATATATATATTGCGCGTTTCCAGCTGTTGGTAACTTTGTTCACTGCTGAAGATGCTATAAGTAATAGCGAAATATACAGAATGAAATTGTCATCCCTACTCGGAGTTGCTTTTCTTCTCTATTAGACAATGGTGTATTCCACTAAATACGATACTAAAGAGATACAGAGAAACCTCCATCTACAATCATTTTTCTGTAGGTCAGTTTCGTCACACAACGCCTTTGTCAGATATGCATGATACCAGTCCATTTTAGCAGGCCGAAACCAGACATTCAGCAACTTGTGTTCCAGGTCTCCTCAAACCCGCCAAGCCTAATTTTAGTCCTATTAGACTGATATGGAAGCCAATCCCGTTCCATATATATCTATGGCGACAACTCCAGTTTTCTCACTTTCGACCCATAAAAAAAGTCGAAGCATGGATGCTTAGTCTCGCTCTTTTGACTTTTCAACTCACTGGAAGAGAGTGGTTATCATACGAAACTTCGGCCTTTGAGCTTTTCGACAGTTATTCTATTGGGTCGAAAAGTCGAACGAGCGAGGTTATGATACAACTCTGCGAGTGCTAAAACTGCTGTGGTCACATCCGTCTTCCATATATTTGGGTGTCCCCTGAATAACTGACACAACCACATCGGCCAAGTACAACCGAATCTAGTAATGGGTTTATTGATTCCAATACTCCCATCCAGCATTCCCATTTGGGCCCACGTGAGATTATTGTGAACTTGGGTTCTGGACGGGTTATTTGCTGGGCTACAGATGGTTCCGGTTCTGGACGGGTTATTTGCTGGTCCTACATGGGTCGTGCCCACCAAGATTCTGCTCGGAAAGCCGATTTGGGTTTCATGTGGGCTGTGGTTGGGCTTGATGGTTCAGCGCGACGTGAGTTCCGTGTGGGCATTCCACTGGGTTTTTCGTTTGGCCCCAACTGGGCTTGACCATAACCCTATATGACCTGGGCTTTTTGGGACCTGTCCAGTCCCTAATTATTTTTCTTACCCCTTGAGCTAAGGGACTCAAACTTACCACACTATATCCGTGTGTCAAGCTCTATCAGAAAATGTAAAAAAAAATCCAAGATGGTCGCTTTGATGACGTTACAGTGTTCATTTCAAAAAACGGCATTTTTTGGTCGATTTTTCGGTCAGATTCTCCGTATTTTTTATTTATGTATTTTTTCCGCAAAAACTGCATGATAAATTAGTAAATATTAATGTTATGTGAAATAAAATAGATTTTGCCCACTTTTTATCGCGGAAAGCAGAAATTTCGAAGAAATATGACAACACGGAGTCACGGAGTTTCAGCTGTCCATTTTTGTCGCTCTGGAGATAGCGCAGAAAGTTTGGTGGGGGGGGGGGATTTTGTCCCCCCCCGGGCCTGGTAGGGTTCATTGATATTTTGATTTATTGAAGCATTTTTCAGAAAAGCCGTATTTATGCACTATCATATTTGCCTAATTATTTCATAACATGGTATACACTTATTGTGGTCGTGGTCAAACAATACAGATAACTCTGTCTTCTAAACCAACTGATTTATTTCATGCCTCTTTCATAATAAGTAACAGTTCTTATATAAGCTAAGATTTTAAATCTGCTTTTAAGAACATTTGTCAAGGCATGGAGCTGGGCAAGGTCAGAAACTCGATCCTGGTGCTTTTGTACAGCCTGGACTAGCCACCAAGAACAGCTGTGGCTCCGCGCCTTTTCGCACATACTCGTTTTGTCCTACAACAAAAAAACGCACACACACTGGAGACAGCATCTTCACGAGTCCGGGTAAATCCTAAATCCTCGCAGACGGTTCACCTGGACATTTTTGGTCATTCGAATGAGTTCTTGATTCGTTGTCTCTATTATACAATCTCGTACATTTCATCCCCCGCGTTTGTTTTGAATTAGGATGTTTGTATCCCAAGCCAGCGATTTTTGCTCTGGTCGACAATGACAGTCAAAAATAAATATCTCGCCTCAAATCTGGCAGTGTTTCAATTTGAGGGAAAACATTGGTATATATTGGTCGACAATGACAGTCAACAATAAATTTACCGCAAAGGAAATAATTAGTCCTGATCGAGAATGACAGTCGATAATAATTTTTTGTTCTCGCTCTCACAGTGTTCGGTCCGAAGGGAAACAAGAGGCCAAGGGGCTTCAGTGTACGCCCGTATATCGGGAATTACACTGGTCCGAATTCCAAGGTTGTGTAATGGCCTTGATCCCAATTGGTAGCTAGCAATTCAGAGAAAGCTCTACGATTTTGTGCTTCTGAGAATGTAACATATATATCACATATTATATTGAATGACAAACTAATCTGGGCTTAACTCTTGGTAACTAGGTGACCTTGAAACAAGAGTCGAGAGCTCACATATCCAACACTGAAATCGACAATAGTCAAACAGAATTGAAATCGTAGTTTTTCTTCAAATGGATTCCTTTCAGGCGAGAAAATATTTCATGAAGGAAGACAAATGTGGAGAAAGTCCTTAAGTAAACCTTTGTTCTTGAGTTAACAAACAGGTATAAAGTTCATAAAGGACTCTTCCGCCCATTAAATTAGTAAATGTATGGCCTTTATTTCACAACAGTGTAACTAAATGTAGCTATTTCTTACATGTATCAAACATGGGAGACAACTCCACAGGACAAATGCCATATTCATGTAGGGAGACAACTCTGAATATTCCAACCTAACAAATAGCTAAACTTGATTCAGTTTTCAGGACTGTGAACTTGACCTCTGACAAAATGATCTCGAAATTAATATGCACACCACATGTTAATGGATGAATGTAGAGAACGCAACATCGCATTACATGACCTCATCTTCGAAAGTCATATGTGACTTTTAATGATTTCTTGATTTTGGGGTCACAGTGAACTTGATCATTGGTCCACATGTTGGTATGTAACACATCGTGTCCCTCTAATGTATCTACTGGCGCAAAAAAAAAGTTATTTTTAATGATTTCCTGATTTTGGGGTCACAGGTAACTTGACATTGGACCTTGACCTAAATTTGTGTATATGACACGTCGTCTTTCCTCAATGGATCAATGGATGTAAAAAAAAAAGATTTTTATAATTTCATGATTATGGTGGTCACAGTGACCTTGAACTTTGACCGTGACCTACCTTTTGGTATGTGACACATCGTATCTACCTAATGTATCTACTGACACAAAAACAGTTATTTTAATATTTTCCTGATTTTGGGGCAGAGTGACCTTTGACCTTCGACCTTGACCTAGTTTTTGGTATGTGACACTTCATTTCGCCCACTGAATCCACTCAAATTTTTAATGATTCCCTGATGTTTTGGTCACACTGACCTTTGACCTCTGACGTCGACCTACATCTGGTATGTAACATATCGTTCCCACCTAGGGCATCCACTCAACAAAAATTAAAACTGTAGATAGAAAACTGTCAATGATTTTCTGATTTTTAGGCAACAGTGACCTTTGACCGCTGACCTCGACCTCAATTTCGGTAGGCGACACAACCTCTTCACCTAGTGCATCCACTCACAAAAAAAATGCAAATGTGGAGAGAAAACGTTCACAGATATAGACCGGACACGAACATTTCAGTGATTTTCTGTTTTCCAGGCCAGTGACCTTTGACCTCTGACCTAGACCTTCATTTGCGCACGCGACACATCGTCTTCCCGTAGGGTATGCACTCACCAAAATTGGAACTGTAGATAGAAAACTGTCCCAGATATAGACCGAACACGAGGGACGGACGGAAACCGCCATCACAATAAACCCCTTGCCCTCACTCTCACAGTGTTTAGTCCGAACAAAAAGTTCGGTCCTTGTCGCAATAACGGGAGACAATAAATTTCTCGCCCCTACTCTCGCAGTGTTTTAGTCTGAGGGAAAACATCGTTGCTGGTCGACAATGACGGTCGAGATAAATTTCCCGTCCCTACCCTAGCTGGTCGAGAATAACTACTGCTTAGACATACCTTGACATCTTTAGTAAGATATGCATTAGTAGAGATCCAAACATGAAAGAATTAGATATTTAGCTTCTGCAGTGCAGCCGGAGTTCAGATTTTTCATAGTCACCTGCATAATTTGTATGCTTCCAGATTAATTGGGCGCCTAAACCCTGTCCCTAGATTCGAAACAGAATGTTTGCATGCCAAGTTTGATCTCCACGTTGCCTGAGCTTGGCTGGCTCACTTCCAGTCCATGTGGCTGTGCTCACCAAAACGAATTCCCGCTTAATTCCGTGAAACTCATTCCACTTGATCGATCCTCTTCCGCGTAATAATTCACATAGATGGTAAACGTGGACACCATGATATACAGCTACCATATATTTGCAGTATATTATGTTATATTTCTACATATTTGTCCATTGATTCCAAAACCCGCATCTATTTTTCGCGGAAATGAATACTCTATTTTAGTGCTTGTAGAATTTTAATTCCTGCAGCGAAATTTGAATAGAATTTAATTTGATGACCTACTTTACTGGAGCACATTATCATGCTTGCTGCCTTATTGATTAGTTCGATTTAACCCTACCAGGCCTGGGGGATGGCCAAAATGCCCCCCCCCCCCACCCCTACCAAACTTTCTGCGCTATCTCCGGAACGACAAAAAATAGAGAGCTGAAACTCTGTGACTTAAAAGTTTATCATCTTGGGGTCATTTTAAGCCTATTTGCATTATCCCCCTAGCAGAGGCTCATGGGAAAATTCAAGATGG
>JAVTVY010044547.1:0-20410 GCA_036873755.1 Hanleya hanleyi | reverse complement strand
TGAATTCAGACATTTCTGAATATATTCACTTCAGCTAGCTGGGTCAATCCAATATGGCTGCCGGACCAATCAACCAACCAGAAAAACTTAACAGTAGGCCTATTCAAGGTCTATCAAATGAAAATTGTACATAATTCACGAACTTAAATGGCTCTGTGCGACTCTCCGGGATGTCATTGTGTTCACACCAGGTCATGGTAAGAATAGGCCTCAGCTCCTCAGAGAGCTTGTCATGGGTTACCGGGTGTTAAAAGGAATAGGACCCTACCCGTGTGGTATCCAGGTGTGGAAAGGAATAGGAACCAAACGTTGTGATATGACTGAAATAATGTTGAAAATGACGTCAAATCGTATTCACTCAATCAACTTAAATGTTTTCATTGACACTTATGGATTGATGGATTGTTAACATTTCAGTGTGCAACATTTTGGAAGACGAAATTTCTGTGACCCACGACTTTTCAACAGATGACATTACGGCAGTATATAGAGTCAAAGTACTGGGTATGATATTTTGGACTGCGACTTTTCGACAATCAAATTTTATTCATTGATTCTACCTTGAATTGAAGTTAAGATAATGAACTGGACATCAAGAAAAGTGTAAAATGTATTGTCAGATAATCATTTAATTAAGTAAATGAATTGTCCTGTTAGAAGTAAAGTACCCTGGGGACATAATGAAAATTGTAGTTCTTGCCAACTTCGGGCATACCAGCAGTGTTTTTCAGTGTCTCAAAAACATATTCTTTTTGACTAATTGGGCAGTGCATTCCCTATTTTGTCATACATCAATGAATGATAAATGCCACATGTAAACCTGAAATTTTTGTGTGTTCCATCTGCTTTACATGTACTATCTGAAATTCAATTTCAAAGAATGAATTAAAATAAAATTTGATTAATGAAATGTCGCCGCCGAAATGTCATACCCCACAGTTACTGCCGAACATCTCAAAGCCGAAATGTCCCCTGCGGAAGAGTCACAGACAGGCTGAAATGTCCTTACAGCTACTAGACTACATGTATATGTAGCTTTAAACTCAGTTTTAAGAGTGGACATCCCTATCTTAAATCCACATTGTACAGTGTGTGCTCTCTTCAAGCTGCAGGCCCTTATACATGTACATGTAGGCCTATGCTTGTCCTGAATGGTGCTGTCCAAATGGATTAAAGAATTTGTCCATAGAATAGCTGGCTTAGAGCTAATTTTTATCATGTTTTAAAACATGACAACTGACTCTGAATTAAATTTCTTCAATTCAAGGCAAAAATCTCCGGGACAAAAGTTTCATACCATGTTATTAACTATGAATTTTAAAATAAAATACAAAAATGACTTAAATTTTGAGGTCAAATATTGATATGCCAATTGAGACATTCAGTTGTTTTATAACAATCACTCCAAGAATGCTAATAGAATAGTATGCATCCAAAGTAGTTAATTTGATATATTTCAGAACGCAACATTTCGGTACGCGACATTTCGGTATAAAGTGGTGGTTATGGCATTTCAGTAACTTCATTTTACAGGTCAAATTATGTTAAAATAAAGATTTTTAATTTTCTTTTTAACATAGAGGCAGATTATAGATGTACTATTTTGTGGTGCGTTACACACATTTTTAAAATCTAAATGATTTTAAAATTGTCCTGTGCGTTTTTTAAATTTTCAAGATTGCGCAACTATTTTAAAATTGCGCTGGGATTTAAAAACCCACAAGAAACAATTTTGAAATTGCGCAAGCTACTTTTTGTGTTGAATTTCTTTCAGAGAAGGAATATTTTGAAACTACGTTACGCAAGTTTTGAGTCTATTTTTTACACTGTCATGTGTTCAACCCTGTGGGAGGTCAACTGTGATCAACTGCAGCAGAATGGGCCACATGGAGGACCTCTGAAATTAGATGGGACTGATACAAATCATGAAGGCTAATGTCATCTGGAAATTCTGGAAGAAACTGCTCATGCAAATTTAATTTTCTATACGGTACATGAGAAAGAGTCTAATTGAACTTTCCGGGACTGAACCTCGAAACCATAAATGACTTCTCAAATGGGGGTAATATCCATAGTTTCTCTTTCACACTAAAAGAATATTTTATAGTTTAAATCTTGCAATATATTATTAAAACAAATTATTATGGTTCAAATGTAATTTTGCATGCATTATTTGAAAATGTTTTAAAACAGATTATCATGGTTTCAACAAGACATACATGGTTTCAACAAGACAGTACACTTTAAAACAATCTAAGTAAACCAAGATGGTAAATCAGGTGAATACCATCTACATGTAACGCTATGATCACTTCGTGCAAATTTTTTGCCGATATTCTGCGAGATCCCATAATAAGCCAATCATGACCATTTCTGACTTTAATCTCTGACATAATCTCCACAGAGATTAACATCTCGCGCGGCACCATTTTTGGATATTTTCTGCCCCCCTAACAAAGCCAGACTTTTCGGCGGGAGTAAAGTCTTTGATCTTTACCGATCTGTCTGGAAATGATGCCATATTTGGATACTGTGTCCCGAAAATATTTATATATTAGTCCGTGTACTACCGTGTGTAATTACTGTGGGCGTGATTTCAACAAGCTAGCCACCTGACTGGCTAACAGATGTAGTTTCAGATTCGCATAGGATTTATATAGAGCTAAATTCAGATATAATATTCCATGATATTATATCTGAGTTTACTGAGATTGACTTTAAAACTTAATGGAAATAATATAGAAATATTACCATATTTTTAAAATAGTCTTAGAATGAACTAGTGCAGGGCATTTTGATTTTAATAGTTAACATTTTAATATTATTAAATCTGGGGGCTGAATATTCAGTATGTTATGGAACATGTTCTTCTGGTAATGAAATATTCAGCATTCACACCACTACTATATTTTCCATGTTTTACTGTTTACAATTGCTGAAAACAATGAAATGATATACCAGTAATCAGAGCTTGGTGTATTATTCAATGGAACGTTCAACTGATTAACACATCTGCTGTTACCCAGGGTTATTTTATAGAATATGTGATTTCAATATTCAGATACCCATTATAATCCCAGATTAACACGAGGCAGCATACCAAAACTACAAATAAAGGCGTTTGACACGAATCAATAAATGGCTTCAGTGTGATGCCTATACACACCAGCCACCCCAGAAGCTGCAAAAGATCGACAAAAGTTGGAAAAATGAACAACAGCCCATATAAGTTTCAATGACTTAAGAATGCATGTATCAATGATTAATTATATGGTTGAGAACTGGGAATATAAATCGGAAAAGAAAACTGGTTTGCGCTATTTTAAAATTTCGCAAAGCTCCATTGCGAGATTTTAAAATACTTGCACAACTTGAAATTTTAATAACACGCAGCTTAATTTCAAAATCTCACAGATTTTTAAAACTCGTTTAGCAATTGTTATAGCCTAGATGAGAATGATTATATTTTCATTGCTTAAACAACTAATTTAAAATGTTAACCTCACTCAGCCTACGTATAGATCTGTTACATACAGGCTGACTGATTGGAAATTTACTAATATATATACGTATATACAAAAACTAAATTGACACCAACAAAAAACCCATAAAATCTTTCCAATATTTCTGTACATTAATGTACATGTATATGTTTCTCAAACCTGGATACTGCCCAATTATAACAGGTCTGTTTAGGTTATTCGTACATGTAACATATGAAATTGACAAAATGTTGCATGCCGAAATGTCTCTGCCTTTTACTTTATGCCAAAATGTTGCCTGCTGAGATGTCATGTGCCAAAATATCACGGATTCCTCCCCATACATTCCAGTATTCTACAGTTTTAAAATTTGTGAAGTTTTCTATCTGTCTTCTAGCCATTGGACAGGTTAGATTGGGCAGAGCTTTTATGATGAGCCAGTCTGTTTTGCTGGCTGACCCAGCTCTGGGGTCAGTTACAGTTTTATCTGCATTGACTTTAAATTAATATATAGGCCTAGCTACAATTGGGCCATGAGTGACCAAGTTCAACTTTGAAGCTGTGAGATATAGCAATTGACTCCAGGAGTTTTATGACTTCTAAACACACAATGATCTACTTGACCCTTTGGGGAAAGTATTACAGGGAAAGAGACCAAATGTTTACTATAATTAAATACCCAAGTTACCATAACAGGTTCCTCATAAGACTGAATCTGGGTTTAACACTATATATCCAGAAAGATAATGATGCAATTTGAACAATGTTCAGAGCAGCACAAAGATGTTATTCAGTGATGTTGGTATTTTAGAATACAGTCGCTATATTCAGTTATTCAGTTGACAAGGACTGTGTTTGTAGCAAAAAAAAAAAAAAAAATAGAATGTGTACATGTACATCTGCAACTGATGCAGCTCTTAATAATTCAATTTAAATGTTTGTCTATTCTGTCTTTATTATTAGCACACATACACACATTTACATGTACATGCATATGATTCCATATAGCAGCAGAAAATGTCTTGAGAACAACAGACAATACTGTTTGCCAAAAAGGTTGATTAATATACATTTATATGCAAGATGTTTTTCCAAATTGTGAAAATGAACCATGCATTTTTTGGATCATACTCCGTGTAAGAATCCCGAAACAATGCATACAATAGCCAAGTCTTGGGACAACAATGTGTCTAGACCTGAGCCTTTTCAGCTGCACAAAGTCTCAAACAATAGCCTCCTACATGAAATATCTACCCAATGTTTCCTGCTTAAGAAGTATTTAGGAAACAATAAAGTCAGGGTTTTTTCTAGCCGTTTTTCATCGTGGTTACCACGATGAAAAACAATATATATTGAGTTTTGCAGAAAAATTTCAAATTGAGTTTTGATTAAAAAAATTGAGTTTTGCAATTTTTGCCGTTTGTGCGAAGCGCACGAAAAAAAATTTGAGTTTTCCCACAACATACCAGTTGTCAGTTGATAGGTTGTTTCGCATGACCCGCCCGCATCAATATTTTGGAAATAAATAATGCCGCATGTATTGCCGCATGTGTTGTATGACTGAAGAGCCGCCATCTTGGTTCACATTCTTGGGGAAAGCCGTAGTTCAAAACGAGGCACAGTCCTTTTCTAGCGAGGATTCCCTCGTGTCAAGCACGTGGCAGTAAATTTTTAACTCCGGCACTTTTGACGGTCGCGTACCAAAGCCATCGTGGTTTCAGTTTATGGATCAGTTGTTTACTCATCAACCAATTCATTTAACCATCCATTTATCTGATGAAACGCTTTTGAGCGAAGTGGTCGAGCGCTTCACGTCTTCACTCCCGACAACAACAACAACAACACAGACTGTCGACCAATATTATACTTGTAGCTTGAGGACGACGGACATACAAAATTCGTCGCCGTGGACAGAGAATCCATATCTTCAATCAGTGTAAAAGAAATAAAGAAGATTTCAATAAGAGGGACTCCTGATGTTGAAAATTCGGGTAATAAATTCTGCAGTTATCTTTAATATTGATCACAAGTAAGAGTTTTTTCCCTTGATTTCTGTTTACACAATGTGTGTGCATTTGAGTTTTACTGTCTACCATAATTATTTACATAATGTTTCAATTAAAATAAAGCAAACTTAAAATATCTCTTTAAAGAATAATTATTTCATAAATATTTTTTTCTGGCGATATTTATGAGAGATTTCAGAGTGTATAAATCTGCACAATAGGAATGTTGCCAGGTTGTATATTCGATCACAGTCTTCTCTGTTAATGGTAAAAAATTTAGCTTCAATAATTAATAATTATAGCATCTAGCATGTATGTTTTAATTAGCATGAGGTCATGCTAAACAACCTATGGTTTCTGAAGAAGTTTTGTAAACATATGATCAAACATATGACCAACCTCAGTTCTGTAATTGGTGCGATGAAAAAGTTGGAAAAATTGAGTTTCATCATTTTTTTGATGAAAAAGGCAAAAATATTGAGTATTGTAGATTTGTTTGCGCGCCGTAGGCGCGAAAAAAAATTGAGTTTTCAAAATTTTGAAATTGAGTTTATGAACAATTTTGGGCTAGAATAACCCCTGAAAGTGTTTCCTATTTAGGAAACTTCACATGGTTTCCTGTTTAGGAAACATTATCTTGTGTTTCCTGATCTGGAAACAAATTGCCAGAATAGGTGATAGGTTACTCATTTAGGAGTGGTACCGAACTGTTTACCCCATTTGGCCTCGGGGTATTGTCGTTGCCATGTACGTCCGCAGGACCGTCCGTTCATCCGTTACCGCGTTTTAGGCAAAACCGCTTCAGACACGACCACCAAAGTGGCTCCCCTCGGAGCTATATAGCTAGCTCCTATATGCTTTAATGTAACCAACTGCATCTGCAGAATTGTGTTCAATACAGCTACAATTGTGTTTGATTCACTGGGCTGGTATGATGATGCCTATCGGCACGAAAAAAAAAATCTTTTCTGCTGTTTCTCACTCGCTTGACAAGAACTCAGCCGTTTACGCGTCGCCATTTGCCGGCCTTCCACATCGACAGGAAGTAGCCATATTCCCTGGCGCTATGGCCAATCAGAACGTTTGTTATAAAAAGATCAACCAATTGCTACTTGTCTTTGAACGGTGCTTCAGAGACTGTGTGAGTGTCATTCGCAATTTTTCGGGGATCTTCGCCAGAAACAACAGCAACAACAACAACGTCAATACAAATATCCGGAACGAGCAACAGTTAACATGCCGATATTGTTTTTTTTAATCGATGATTCATATCAGGAGTATTTAGTATCTATTTAACAACATCAAAATATTTATCCATATTGTCAGGTGAAATTTAAACGATAATATGGACGGGTCCTTGCATCTTTTCAGCACCCGTTCAGATGACTTCTGCCCGTCCTTTTTCGGGTCAGCCCGTTCAATGGATGTAAAGTGCATTATAGTCAACCACTTCAGGTTTTATTATCTGACTGGCCAACATACAGGCATACACTAGGTAGGCCTGCAAGGCAAAGTTGAATATCAGTGTTACAGTATGTGTATTGGACCAAAATGTCATGAATTCCTTGAATCCTTGTAATTCTCCATAGGGGAGATTGGGGTACAGTGGGACATGGGGCACAGTGGGACAAGCCGTCTAGCACTTTTGTTAAGAACAAGAGGCACAAAACATTACTATCAGCAGAAAGCTATCACCCCCACCCAACTTTTATATTGATTAGAAGTAAAACCTATCATTGGTAAAAAATAAGGGACACAAAAACTGTTTTCGAGCAGTCCAAGCAAATTTTTAGGACTGAGGATGACAGTTCGTTATGAGAAGTTTTCAGCAGTACTTCATTACTGTTTTATTACTACTGAGAGAGGGTGGACAAAGGTACACTTTAATTATATCGATTTAGTATCTCAGCTGTATGTATTATTGGGGCAGAGTGGGACACTTTTGTCGGGGCATACTGGGCCAATAATCAAATGGTGAAATTTCCTTTCATCCTAAAATGCCATCAAAGTGCATTATTTTGTTTCCTAGATGGTAGTATTTGCCAATCCTATCAGATTTGATGAGTTTTACTAAAACTTTCAAAGTCAAATGCTTTCGTTGGGATGAGAATGAGAAATTCCCCAAATTTGGCTCCTGGGAAATATTTTACGTAAAGCAGGGGCCTAAAATAGCAACTGACTTAACCACCGCTGTTGACTTCTTCTAAACTCCTATGAAACATATTAGTATATACTTCTTATAAAATGTATTTTGATTATTGTTCAATCGCACCTCAGTGGGTGTCCCAGAGTACCCCATAGTGGGGCCAACTGGGACACATTTTTTTACGTTTTTAAAACAGAATTTTGGAGAAAAGTATAACAGATATTTCAGATTTTTTTGTGTGACTGTCATAATAAGTATAAGCCATAACAAGCGTATACAAAGCTACACTACAGGGCAATAATAACAAAGATTTTTGCAAAAAGGTGAAAAATGTCTCAGTGTACCCCAATCTCCCCTACAGTATCACACCATACTGATGACAGTATATTTTCTCTGGCAGCATTTTTGTGTGCAAGCAGGGTCTAATTAGATATATTTAGTTGTCAATACCCCATTGCCACATATTTACCAGTGCTAGCAGCAGCAATGTTCTTTCAATCCATTTTTAAACCGTAATGTTAATAAAATTATGAACTGTAAAAAAGAATGTATAATGAAATATAAATAAAGCATTATGTTAATGAGTCGCAAAATCCATATGGTAGATCAATCCTTTGAAATCCTTTGTCTGTTTAACAAGATCACAACAATAAACTCCATGAAGAGCCAATCAATTTTGCTAGATATAAGTTTACTGTCTATAGTGCTACTCAATGATTAACAAATATCACGAAACTACATGATGAAGCAAAATCCCCAGATCTGGACTGGTGAATGTAGATGTTGGACTGAAGTCATGAGAATTTCACGTAATTAAAAAAAATAATAAATAAAAAAATGCATGCAGCCATTTGACTTACAAGGGATGTGAATTATAACACTGCAAATGTTATATTCATGTTGGGCAAATTAGAAATACTTTTCCTTGATTCAAAGAAGTAAATTTCCATTTTATGAAAAAAAAATCTTATATGGAGATGCAAAAATGCGCCTTCATTATTTCGCCAACACCACCAAAATCTTGTCAGTCCTTTGCCTATCTTGCAAGATCATTATACCCAAATTTCATGGAAATCAAACAAGTTGTTTAGAAAATATCATGTTACACATGTTTACCTGCATTCATGTCTATAGCGTCACTTAATGATGACCAAATATCACAAAAAACAAGCAGGTGAAATCTAAAGCCCTAATGAGATGGTACATAGGAGTTCAATAGAAAAAAACTTTAATCATGATCATGGAATGGAGGTTTTGACGTTAAGTCAGATAATTGAAATTTTTCATCTAAATGGCAATTTGGTTTGCACCGAAAGGGAATTATCACATCGGCATATGCTATATTTATGCTTGGCAACCTAGAATACAACAATTTTTAAATATTTCATCAAGCGAATTGGCAAATTTTCTTTTCACGAAAAACGTGCCTTTATAGTTATGCCAGCTAAACCAAAACCTTTTCAGCGCATTGCCTAACCTTCAAGATAATTGTAATGAAATTTCATAGAAATCAAACAAGCGGTTCAGACGAAATCGTCAGAGAAATGTTTACCTATGCTCCGACTACAGCGCCACCTAGCAGTGAACAGCAGCTATCAAAACACAACCAGACAAATTTCCAAGGCCTAAGGAGATAGCACACAAAGTCTGACCTGAAAATATTCAATAGTTTCAGAGATATTCACGTTTAAAGTCGCGGCGGTGGTGGCGGCGGATCCGGCGGAGCCGTTTCTCATGAAAACATAAGCGCACCCACTTTGTGGAAATGCGCTAATTATATGCTCACCATTTCACCAAACATCTGATGATACCTTGTTAAATACTGGAGTTATAATCTCATTGTATATATTCCTGAAGATGGCATAAATATATGTTGAAATATTGAATCCCAAAATGTCTTCAGAGTTACTTTCCTCTTGTATCGGTAAAGCAAGACTTCTTGAAGCTGTTTTGTATTGTATTTCTTTGGAAATTCCATTATGGAGACATGATCTGCTGGAACGAACAGAGCAAGGAAAGGTGTGAATTCCAGTGGATTCCAGGCAAAATTGTGGATTTTAATCGGATTGGAAGTTCACTTTCCCGGGAAAAGCTTGGAATTCCCAGCAATGTTGTGGCTAATTTTGCTGGAAAATCAGAGTTGAGCTGGAAAAAGCTTGGAATTCCCTGCAAAGTTATGGCTAATTTTGCTGGAAAATCACAGCTGAGGGTTTGAATCAGATTGGAATTCCAGGCTGAAAATAAAAAATTTCAGCTGGAAATCCGCTGTCTTCTTTAGGGGGGGTACTGACTATTTCTGGAATAGCCCATTGTGAACAGCCATATGGTTCGTTGTAAGTATAACAATCTTCGAAAAAGCAAAACATTCAAATTTTCATCATTGCGATAACCAACTCCAAAAATCAAAGCTTTCAATGAGGAACTAGGACAACGTGGTTGATTAACCGACTTTTTCTCGGTCTAAAGCCTTTTCGGGTGAAGAGGGGTACTAAAAAATTCTCCTTACTATTTATTTTAATTATCGTTTGTATTTCAAGCAAAACTCGACTCGCGAGTAATTCATATAGACTTGGGAGTAGTTCGGGTTCCATTCGTTTTCATTCGTTGGACCGTGACCGTGAGAGGACAAGCCATGCTATGTTCACAGGAATGTTAGTAACTGGGATTGCAGTATAACCGAGAAAAACCATAAGCGGTACACAATGTTAATGTAGTTTGTGTGACTATGCTTACCTCTATTTATCTTCTTTAATCATCAGCATCCTGGCGACTCTGGACAAAGTGGTAATAAACAGACTACTTCATAGGATGTATAATTTATACACAGGAATACGATAGAGTACATCTACTGCATCATGATCAATCTGAATCCCTTCCGCCCAACCGAGTCACAATGGAACATCCACTACAGTGTGATCAATCTGAACATCTGGTCGAGTTCAAAAATGACACACCAGTTGACGAACACCGTCACATGGGCTCCTTGGTGAATGCGATGTCGTTTAAACAGGAAACTGATCCTCGTGACTTGGGTAACTGCTTGGATAAGCCTGGAATCACTCGAGAATTTACAGAATACCCTATGGGTCGAAAAATCAAGCAGGAACAGTCTGACTGGGAATATCTGTCCACCACCCCGTGCATCAAACCGGGAAATGGGCAAATACCAACCATTCCAGATGACTCCTTACTCAACCAGGAGAAAATATCGGTCGAACCAATCAAGCTAGAACCCAACACATCGGATGACGCTCCTTGTAAGCTTGTATACAAGAACGAGGGGATCAAAGTAAGTAAAAACTAACTGAAAATTCATGAGATACATAGAACAGACGTGTATTTCTCTTGGTTCACTATGACAATGCAGTAATATTTCAAGCCTAGCGCAATCATTTTTTCCCTGACACGTTTCTGGTAAAGGATTTACTGGGTGAGCCAACGAAGAGATCGTATAAAAACCAATAATCGAAGCGTAATCAGCAAGTAATCTGTGTCTTCGTAATCCGCTGTTGCGATGAAACGATATCCATTCTGTTTGAGATGGAGTTTGCCCTGTTTGTTCGTTCTAAGTACTTGGGCCCCGAACCGGATGAATCGTGGACCAGTTCGATATATATAATACTGTGATACTGCTTTAGGTTCACCCGTGTGTACGTTGATTTATCAAGTGATCTGTTGATTTTCATACAAGTTCAAGTTGAAAGCTTGTACATTATAAATGTTAACATGAAGTATAACTCAGAAGTTTGTCTATTTCTATATGATAATACTGTTAATAAACCCAAGATGAAGGCCACGGATGACTATAGATCTCTGTGGGTAGACGTTGCGCTGCACTTATCAAAGGTCATCAGATGTGTGTAAAAGTTGTTTATTCATCTGTCGATTATCAGAAGAGTGGCATAGAATGGCCGTTATGGTTGATTTAAACATTAGTGTGTAATATACCGATACCGGTATTCATTTTATTTCAGCAGGAAGATCTACACTTTGATCTGTGTCAGTCAGTCAATCAGGGTCCAGTCGAAGCCCCGTTTCCGGTAGTATTATATCAACGTCGGACAACTTCGAAGTTGACCGTGGAAAAAGAAAAGATGGAATGTGATAAATTGGATGGACCAATGAATGACCAAGAAATAGTTTCCGCTGTACCGAATATACATGTAGTGAGCTCACATGAGCACACAGCTAACCAAATTTTGATTAGCAACAAACCCTACAGATGTATTGTATGTGATTATCGGTGTGGACAATTATCGGACTTTCTAACACATTCCAGAAAGCATGCTGGTGTGTCTCCTGAATGTCAACTCCATTATCACGAATTCCTTTACAAGCCTCGTCATATAGACGGCAAGCCATACAAATGTCCACAGTGTGATTATAGTGCAGCTATCAAGAGTAATCTGTCCAAGCACATGAGAAGTCACAACGGCGAGAAGCCACACAAATGTTCACAATGTGATTACAGTGCAGCTTTCAGGAGTAATCTGTCTCAACACATGAGAACGCACACTGGGGAGAGGCCATACAAATGTTCACAGTGTGATTACAGTGCAACATTAAAGAGTCATCTATACAAACACATGAGAACACACACCGGGGAAAGGCCATACAAATGTTCATGGTGTGATTACAGTGCAGCTGTAAAGGGTACGCTGTCCCAGCACATGATAATACACAACGGCGAAAAGCCATACAAATGTTCCCAGTGTGATTACAGTGCAGCTGTAAAGCGTCATCTATCCAAACACATGAGAACACACACCGGGGGAAAGCCATACAAATGTTCATGGTGTGATTACAGTGCAGCTGTAAAGAGTACTTTGTCCCGACACATGAGAACGCATACTGGGGAGAAGCCATACAAATGTTCCCAGTGTGATTACAGTGCAACTTCTCAGAGTAATCTGTCCCAACACATGGGAACACACAACGGCGAGAAGCCATACAAATGTTCACAGTGTGATTACAGTGCAGCTTTCAGGAGTAATCTGTCCCAACACAGAAAAACGCACACCGGGGAGAGGCCATACAAATGTTCACAGTGTGATTACAGTGCAACTTTAAAGAGTCATCTATCCAAACACATGAGAACACACACCGGGGAAAGGCTATACAACTGTTCAAGGTGTGATTACAGTGCAGCTGTGAAGGGTACTCTGTCCCAACACATGAGAACACACACCGGCGAAAAGCCATACAAATGTTTCCAGTGTGATTACAGTGCAGCTGTGAAGGGTCGTCTATCCAGACACATGAGAACACACACCGAGCAATGTCATACAAATGTTCATGGTGTGATTATAGTGCAGCTGTAACGGGTACTCGGTCCCAACACATGAGAACACACAGCGGCGAAAAGCCATACAAATATTCCCAGTATGAATACAGTGCAGCTAGGAAAAGTAATCTATCCCAACACATGAGGACACACACCGGGCAAGGCCATACAAATATTCATGATGTGATTACAGTGCAGCTGTTTGAGTACTCTATCCCAACACATGATAACGTATACTGAGAAGCCATACAAATGTTCACTGTGTGAGTACAAGTTCACTCGCAAGAGTACTTTTTTCTAATCACATGAAAAAACACAACCTACAAATGTTCAATGACCGTTCGATTGACAAAGGTAGTATTCCCAACACGTAACAAAGACTGGAGACGAGATACACAAATGTTCACAGTGTAATTACAGTTCAGCTCGAAAGACTGGTCTTTCCCAGCACATAAATATACACACTGCGAAGAAGCCGTACAACTGTTCATAGTATGGTTACGGATCTGCTGACCCGGGTAATCTTTCCAGACACATGATAAAACACTGATGAGAAGTCATACAGATGTTCACACAGTGATTACAGCTATGCTTGCAACAGTAGTCTAACCCAACACGAGGGATAAACCACATAAATGTTCACAGTGCAATTATTCAGTGTCGAGAAATGACCCATAAAACCTTATGTGTGATGGAAAGGATCCGGTGGGAGTTATTGGTTAGAAGACCGCGCATTGTAAATATTGTTTGTTTAGAAAATATATTCCATGTGGTATGCATGTACAAAAAAAATAGTAACGAACGCGGATTTCATGGGAAAAACGCAAAAGCGAGTGTTGAAAATTGGGATCTGCATAACCCAGAACCGGAACATGTCCAGTGAAAGCGGAATGAGGTTTGTAAATTCCGTCCCTGAATAGTTAAGACCAAACGCAAGAGAAATTCACCTTTGTGATTCTAAAAGTGATCTGCGTATAGCTTCTTCTTGAGCCTTAGCAAGTTCAGGTTCTCTAAGTTGAATAAACCTGTGTTTTCTACCAGACTAAATCACAGCGATAGTGAAAATGACTGTGGGGGAATCTTTCAAATATAAATTACTACTTTGGGGTCCAGCCTTGTGATCTTTGTGTATTGGTTAACATGTTCAGAAAGGTACACTAAATGCAGGTCTAATAATGAGGGTGATATTTCTGTCAGGCTGGAAATAGAGAGTTATTATTCCAAGAGAACTGTTCACTAATATCAATCAGCTAATAGTGCTTTTTTCATACCATATCATATGGAATTGAATTGAGAAATATAACTGGTAACTTACTGTGAAAATCTGGTACGGTCTGATGGTTCTTGCTTTGCTAATGAGAAACTTCCAATCAGTTAACGGCCCCCATGAATGGTGGTGTTTTCTTGGGAAATAAGCTGACAAGAGCAAACCGAAGCCCTGATGACAAGACACCCACATGTTGACACTGTCACGTGATTACTGGTCTGTTCATCAAAGTAAGCTTGACACTGATAAAAAATCTCACAAGAAAGCTGATTAAGGATTGTTTGACAACCATTGATTTGTGATCTATTTTGTTGTTAGATATTTTATCGTTAAACAGAGATCAATGTTGTTTGTCGCTATTTAGCTAAAATATTGCGGAACAGGTTGTTGATGTTAATTTCTCCCGCGCTCTCTTCAGAGAGCAAAATATGCAGTTTCCGACATTGAGCTATAGTGGTCGCTCCCCTTCCACACTAAGACCAGATAGATTCTCCTCTTTTCCCAAACACGAAAGAAGCCTGACAATTACAGGACTTATTGGACCAGTATGTACAATTTTTTTTTTACTAATCACGTCACTTTAAACACCCATGACAGTATCAGGCCCGTGCACTAAGTTTGAAGACTTACTCCAGCCGAAACGCGTTGGCGTAGTGATGTTCCATCTGCTCATGGATCAGGCTGTTTCGGCACCGGACCAGTCTTCAGCCAACCTCTGCCAGAGAAGTGAATTGTTCTTACAAAAAAATACCCGTCTGTTGCCCATGACGAATAATTGAAAGCCAGTGGTAGTTGTTTGGAGCATGATATGTGTTCGGTTTAGCTACGAGTTTGATTTTAAATCGGGGTCTACTCTATAAGGTGTTGCCCAGATAGATTACTCCGCACCGCTTGCACAAAGCAGAAAAAAGACCAAACGTATGAAGTCATTTGTAGGAGCGCGTATAATAAAAATCGAGACGGGCCAAGAAGTTTGTCAGGTTATAGCACTTCAATTAAGTGCTATAAGTGCTATTTAGAGCATTTCCACAAAGTGGATGCTCTTATGTTTTCATGAGAAACGGCTCCGCCGGATCCGCCGGCGCCGCCGCCGCCGCCGCCGCGACTTTAAACGTGAATATCTCTGAAACCGTTAAATATTTTCGGGTCAGACTTTGTGTGTATCTCCTTAGGCCTGGGAAATTTGTCTGGTTTTGTTTTGATAGCCGCTGCTCATCACTAGGTGGCGTTGTAGTCCGAGCATAGGTGAACCTTTCTGTGACGATTTCGTCTGAACGGCTTGTCCGATTTCTTTGAGATTTTATTACAATGGTCTTGAATGATAGGCAATGTGCTGAAAAGGTTTTGGTGTTGCTGGCATAACTTTTAAGGCAAGTTTTTTGCATCTCAAAAAAAAAAGTTTTTCGTGAAATGAAAATTTAGCAATTCGCTTGGAGAAATATTTAAAAACTGTTCTATTCTAGGCTGCCAAGCATAAATATCGGATTGCTGACATGATAATTCCCTTTCGGTGGGAACCAAATTGCCATTCGAATGAAAAATCTCAATTATCTGACTTAACATCAAAACTTTCTTAACCATTATCATGATTAATTTTTTTTCCATTGAACTCTTATGTGCCTTCTCCCTAGGGCTTTAGATTTCACCTGCCTGTTTTTCGTGGTATTTGGTCATCATTAGGTGGCACTATAGACTTGAATTCATGTAAACATATGTAACATGATATCTTCTAAACAACTTGTTTGATTTCCATGAAATTTGGGTATACTGATCTTGCAAGACAGGCAAAGGACTGACAAGATTCTGATGGTGTTGGCGAAAACATGGAGGCACGTTTTTGCATCTCAAAATCAGATTTTTTTCACAAAAATGGAAATTTATTTCTTTGAATCAAGAAAAAGTAATTCTAATTTGCCTAACATGAATATAACATTCCCAGTGTTATAACTCACATCCCTTGTAAGCCAAATGGCCATTTTTCTTAATACGTGAAATTCTCAGGACTTGGTCCAATACCTACATTCCCAGGCCAGATCTGGGGATTTTGCTTCATCATGTAGCTTTGTGATATTTGTTCTTCATTGGGTAGCACTGCAGACAGTAGACTTACACAGCACAATTTATTGGCTCTTCGTGAAGTTTATTATTGTGATTTTGTTAGACAGACGAAGGATTTTAAAGAATTGACCTCCCATATGGATTTCGTGACCCATCAACATAATGCTTTATTTATATTTCATAATGCATTCTTTTTAACAATTCATAATTTAATTACCATTATAGTTTTAAAATGGATTGAAAGGACATTGGTGCTGCTAACACTGGCATAAGTAGTATACAATACCCGAATTGGCGCAATAGCTTCTCACTGCGCATGCGTGTGACGTCATAAGTGTAAAAAATGGGGCGGTATTGGGGCGGTATTGGATGTGTGCGCATGCGTGATGTGTGGGAGGTGGGTTGTACCCACCTCCCACATTTGTACCCACCTCCCACATTTGTGGGAGGTGGGTTGTACCCACCTCCCACATTTGTACCCACCTCCCACATTTGTGGGAGGTGGGTACAAGATGGCCGCCATGTGGGAGGTGGGTACAAGATGGCCGCCATGTGGGAGGTGGGTACAAGATGGCCGCCATGTGGGAGGTGGGAAAAGATGGCCGCCAGTAGTAAAATGTATAAAAGGAGTTGATTTTTAGAGGGCAATAAGAGACGCCATGTGGGAGGTGGGTACAAGATGGCCGCCATGTGGGAGGTGGGTACAAGATGGCCGCCAGTGGAAGATGTGGGAGGTGGGTACAAGATGGCCGCCAGTGGAAGATGTGGGAGGTGGGTACAAGATGGCCGCCATGTGGGAGGTGGGTACAAGATGGCCGCCATGTGGGAGGTGGGTACAAGATGGCCGCCAGTGGAAGATGTGGGAGGTGGGTACAAGATGGCCGCCAGTGGAAGATGTGGGAGGTGGGTACAAGATGGCCGCCAGTGGAAGATGTGGGAGGTGGGTACAAGATGGCCGCCAGTGTCATGATGTGGGAGGTGGGTACAAGATGGCCGCGAGTAGTAAAATGTATAAAAGGAGTCTATTTTTAGGGAAAGGGGTGTATTCAATCTGACTTACCTGACCTGACTTGATCAGCCAGCCAGCCAGCCAGCCCTCCTACCTGCCTGCCTTCCTGTCTGCCTGCCTGCATTCTGCCTGTGTGGAATGCATGTCCTGACTTGGTTCTGGGTTTTTTCCATCACGGTTGTGCGCAGGTGTATGACGTCACTTCCGGTCTGCGTGAATCGGGCGTGACCTGGGACTATGGGATGCATGTACTGACTTGGTTCTGGGGGTTTTCCCTCACGGGGAGGTCACGTGATCAGTTCAAGGTCATATCCATTTTTTATCGATATGTCAACTCCACACCCAGTCCATTAAATGCTCCTTCACCTATGCTTCAATTTGATACCTCACTCGACCTGTGGTGTGAGTGAGTGCAAGAATGTATTCATCCGCGGTGATGCAGTCATGTCTGGCGGTGATTCGGTCTCGGGAAAAAGCTTCCTTGCCCAATGCCTACGGACTTTACCGAAGATACACGGACTTTAACGAAAAGACACGGACGTACACGAAAAGACGCGAAGGTGAACGCCATTGTGGGAAACCTCCCACAGACAGGTCAGTACATGCATTTCTATGTTGTTCACGCATAATAAAAGGATTGATCTGTAATCTGTGTTGTTGTTGTTGTTGTTGTTGCTCCCTTTTTTGGACTAACCCATCAGAATAGTACGTATCACGGACTATACCCGTAGAGCTACATCTGGTCTATAAAACACGTCCCTCTGGATCCCACACCTTCATTTCTACAGAGCCATGGCGGAGACCCAGCCCCATGCGACTCGCATTTTACAGTATGCCACCGTGGTGAATTCATTCACGGGTTACCGAGCAGTGGTCCGGTCCATGTTTGCAGATGGCGACGACAACGAGGGACGACGCCAGATCCTGAACGAGTTCACAGAAGCGGTCCTCCACAGAGTGCACTCGATGGAGAGGCGTGCCATCACTCACCACTACTGGACTATGACAGCCATCCTTGATGCTCGGGCTATGGACCACGAGCGCTCACGCCGCAACCAGCACCGGCTGGTTGGCCTCATACTAGTCTGTGCCCTATTCACCCTGGCGCTGTGGTATTGACACTATAAATACCAGGGTCAGACAGAGTGTGTGTCATTCACCGTTCGACATTTGGACCAAGCATGTCATCCGTCCTACGAGCCATCCTCCCCCTTACACCTTACCAGGTGGGATTATACGTTTATGAAGATTATGTGACTCTGGTGGAAGATAGTGGCGGGGATTGGAGGGCGTCCCCTGAGACTTTATCGAATACGGTGACACTACAGCGTGATGGGTGGACTAAGTTTAAACGGGTGTTGAGCGGAGAGTTAGACGGACACCTGATCCACCTGGACAAGGCCAACTACGTATACCATACTGCGCTCTACCCACGGGTGGGACGCTACCAAGAGCCGGCTCGAAGTTTCCTCCTAACTCCCTCTCTGTGGTCAGCCTTGGAGAAAATAGGCCCTCTGGTGGACCAGTTATTTATACCCGACGATCGATCACCCCACCAATTGGCATGGGCTCATGCTATCGAACACGCACTAGATGAACCTAATGAAAAAAAAGCGGATGGAGAAAATACTATATGTATAGAATGCGCAGAGGCTGGAATGACAGGGTCACCTCATGAAGCCACCCACACACACATGACGGGCCAGAACGATGAAGAAGAAGAAAAAATCCGTGATGAAGCCGCGGGGCCAATGGCTGAACCCCATGAACAACTACATGAACCCGACGACGATGCCATTGATTACCCCGCTACACTCAGTCAGCCCAATGACATGACCACCTGATCCTTTGATCTCACGGGGTTCTCCCTATAAATACGAGAGACAGTGAAATCTGGTACCATTCACGTACTGACCATGACGGAGCATATAGTACTGGCGTATTTCAGCTTGACCCCCGAGGTTTTCCTGCACGTGTATGCGGATAAGGTCGATATCATGGAGGAGGTGGTGGGAGACACGGACCCTACACAACCGTGCCCGGCTCACATTCGTCTGTCCCGGGAGGGCTGGACCAAATTCAAACGGGTGTTGTCTGGTGAACTGGACGGCGACCTCATCCACTTGTGTCACGATGTGTACATCCGACGCGGCCCTTTCTTTGCTCAATTGGCTCGGCTAGATGGAGGTACAGTGCATTTTACCCTTCACCCTGATCTATGGTCTGCATTGGAAGATGCCGTGGTGGATGTGGATGAAGTGCTTATCAAGCGGTCATCAGACGAGTTGGACTGGTCATTGACCATGGCCACTGTGGAAGTCCACGAAGAAAATCAGAAAGAAACTCGGCCCAAGATATACCCGTTATAAATAAACGATAGAGCCAGGGTCCATCATCATTTTGTCACCATGAAGCGCTGGGAGAAGGTGTTGGATAACTTATACTACAGTCCCGACAGTCCGGCAGCCTATAGTGCATTGTCGGCTCTCTATCGAGCGGCCAAACCCCAGGGGGTACAACGTGCCCAAGTCCGAGATTAGTTAAGAAGACAAGACACCTATACCTTACATCGATCTGTCCGTCGCCATTTTCTACGGAACCGGGTCATCGTGGGAGGAATAGATGCCCAGTGGCAAGCGGTTTTGGTGGATATGAGCGCCTTTGCCAAACACAACGATGAGAATCGGTATATCTTGACGTGCATCGATATCCTATCCAAGTATGCGTGGGTGGTACCCATCCGGACGAAAACAGGGGCAAATCTCATAGCGGCGTTCAAAGACATCTTCAAGACCGGGCGCAAACCTTTGTATTTGCAAACCGACGAAGGCACGGAATTCCTCAACAGACCGTTCCCAGCCTTTCTCAAGAAACAGAAGGTGTTTTTCTTCCATACGTACAACGAGACCAAGGCTTCCGTGGTGGAGAGGTTCAACAGGACATTCAAAGGCCGCATGCATAAATATTTCACCTATAAGAATACAAGGCGGTACATCGATGTTCTCCCGAAACTGGTGAGGGGTTACAATCGAGCCTATCATCGAAGCATAGAGAGAGCCCCCATTACCGTGACCCAACGCAATGAAGCCCAAGTCCGGCGTGTCTTGTACCCCAGGCCATCGCAGCGAACGACGAAGGCGGTGTACAAGGTCGGGGAC
>JAVTVY010044546.1:0-20289 GCA_036873755.1 Hanleya hanleyi | reverse complement strand
CACCGCGGTGGAAACCTTTACACCGCGCGCGTCAAAGGTCAGTTCCGGTCACGTGAACGGAAGCGGAAGTGACCTCACAGAGGTCGTATGCAAATGTCACTTCCGAGATCTGAGCTCCAGATGTGCTGTGATGGAGGGGCTAATAAAAGGATTGACCTGTAATCTTTGCTGTTGTTGTTGTTGTTGCTCTCTTTTTGGACTAACCAATCAGAATAGTACTTATCACGGCCTACACACGTAGAGCTACGTGTAGACGCGCATGTGTAACATGGTCTAACACGGCCCTCTGGATCTCACAAGCCCATTCCTATGGCTGCAGAGCCATGACGGAGACCCATCCCTATGCGACTCGCATTTTACAGCATGCGACCGTGGTTAATTCACTCACGGGTTACCGAGCAGTAGTTCGGTGCAGGACATGAGAGCTTTTGGACCTGGGCCTGATAGAAGTCCGGGATGGTAGTACATTCGTGAACATCCGGGCACTTTTACATCCGGGACTTTTACATCCGGGTACATCCGGCTTCTTGTACATCCCTGACTGTAGAACACCCGGGTACTCCTATGTTGGCCTATAAGAGCCGAAAGTTTTACGGCATTCATCATTTCCAGATCCACAGCCGATTTGTTCTCTTGCACAACTTGCTCGAAGCGCTTTCATCGCCTGGACAGTTTGCGTTGTCACACACGTGTATGCCACGAAGTACCCATGCATACATGTGCGGATTGTGATATAGCCTTTAAGCATCCCAGTCAATTGAGTCGTCACCGAAATGTTATACACGGATCACGCTCGCCACTCTCGAGACCGGATATTTCAGTTTCTATCGGAATGCATCTGAGAATAGAAGAACCCATGGAGGTCGATTCGCCGCGGATTGAGGAGCCCGATGGAGATTGATCTCAGTGTTGAATGAGAGAAGTAAGAGCTTCGAGCTTCAGTATCAAGGATTGCCCGAAGACGTTTAGGTTACACTGAACGAAGATTGAACTTTCTGAAATGATGGCTTCTGATTGGTGGATAGGTCGGTCACCTCCCCTCTAACTTCCGAAGAGTCACGGACGTCACCGAAAAGACACGGAGATGACCGAAGAGACACGGAGGTTACCGAAAAGACACGAATGTCACGGAAAAAACGTATAAAAGTGACAATTTTTTTTTTTACGGCATTCATGATTTCCAGATCCACAGCCGATATGTTCTCTTGCACAACTTGCCAGAAGCTGTTTACTCGCTCAGAAGATTTGCGACGACACGAGTCCTCCATCCACAACGGTGCACGACATACTTGTATAACCTGCGCGCGGTCATTTAATCGAGAAGATCATTTACTGCGCCACGAACGCTCAGTCCACGAGGGCGCGACGGAACAATGTAAGGATTGTGGTCAACTCTTCAAACGATGCAGTCAGTTAAGACGGCATCAGCGTTTGATTCATGCCCCGTCTCTACGGTTTTGGCGACAACTTCCTACTGAAGAGGAGCCGCGAAAGGTCAGACCCAGTGACGATAAGCCACTGGTGATGCGATGACGGAGAGCCCGCCTATACCCACAGTTCAGAAGAGCCTGAATTTCCAGCCGGACCCCACCGTTACGGTTTCGAGTGATACGCCTGACAACATCGAACATTTTCTGGAAGATGCGGTGGATGTTCCCAGCGATCTCTTACCCGAAGATCATCCAGTGCGTGAGATGTATCGACGCCATTGGTACATGATCCGATACTGTTTTCATCGGCATCGCCCGATATTGGACTTATATAATTTCCGGTTGGAAGAAAACATCCGTCTACGTAGCTACGTGGAAGCCATATTCAACGACAAAGATACAGCCTTCAAGTTAAATTTCACTTTTGGATACATTCTTCGCCATAAAGAGACAGACCAGCTCCGTTACTTTTATCCCAGCAATAATACCCGGGTGTTTGACCAGCCTTTCACCATTATCCATCGTGCGTCACTGGAGACGATGCTGAAGGAACTGGACAGCGTGGATAGTTTGGAATGGGTACGACAACAACGACAAAACACAAAATGGCAAGTGGAGAGGGTGACCAATGTTACGTTCTTCGTGGTTAAACTGACCACCACCCCCATCGGATGAAAGTATTCACCCATGCACTGATAGATACTCAGAATGCACAAACAACTATCTGAGTATATGTGGCCTCAACGGTATCCTGGCCTGCCCGATGACGATTAGAACAAACGGTTCAGAGCGAACATGGCCGAAGATGGAACTTTCTGAAATGGCGACTTCTGATTGGACAAGAGTAGCCGAGAATACATCTAAAGGACAGGAACGAATATGAAACATGCAAATGGTGGTCTCTGATTAGAAAAGAATCTTCTTGAATTGTAAATATACCCAACGCGGCTCCCCCAGCGTGGGTATGATGTAAC
This sequence comes from Hanleya hanleyi, assembly GCA_036873755.1. Lineage (NCBI taxonomy): Eukaryota > Metazoa > Mollusca > Polyplacophora > Lepidopleurida > Hanleyidae > Hanleya > Hanleya hanleyi. The sequence goes on along the minus strand of JAVTVY010044546.1, from coordinate 17,885 downwards.
ATTGGGGAGAATAAACTATATGAAAAAACTTCTTGTTGTTGTTGTTCTCTCATGTGTCATCCTTGTTGCTGTTGTTGTTCTCTCTCCGGTCTATATCATGGCGTTATGTTAGAGTGTTAAGGTGTAACGACGGGCGTTGACGGGCATCACTGCATTTCGAAGAATTAGTGACAATTCCATGGAATATCAGAGCTTCTGAGCTATTTCACCAGGGCGTTGAAGCATTCAGAATGGCGTTGGTGGGCGTTGCTACAAGGTGACACCTCACACGACGCATTCGCACCGCGGGTGGTCCATGTCTACCCCAAGTAACAACCTTCACTGCTAAAAAACGCCCACTTTCGCTACTACTCGTACTGATGACGTCACCAATGACGTCACAGATGCTGTGGATATCACTCAAATCGGGGTCTACACGCCAAGATCTACAACATGACACCTCCCATGACGCATTCGCACCGCGGATGGTCCATCTCCACACCAAATAACATCCTTCACTACCCCAAAAGGCTCACTTCCGCTACTACTCCTCTGATGACGTCACCAATGACGTCACAGGTGTCCGAAGGCTACAAGATGACAGCCCACAGGACGCATTCTGACCAAGGATGGTCCATCTCTACACCAAATAGCTCCTTTCACTGCCCCAAAATGCTCACTTTCGCTACTACTCCTACTGATGCCGTCACCGATGACGTCACATATGACGCGAACATGCCTCAAATCGGGGTCTACACTCCGAGAGCTACAAGCTGACACCTTCCAGGACGCATTCGAACCGTGAATAGTCCATGTCGACCCCAAATACCTTCATGTACTGCCCCAAAATGCTCACTTTCGCTACTACTCGTACTGATGAAGTCACCAATGACGTCACAGATGCTGTGAACAGCCCCCAAATCGGGGTCTACACCCTGAGACCTACAAAATGACACCTTGGTCCGGACGCATTCGGACCAAGGATGGCCCATCTCTACACCAAATACCTTCCTTTCACTGCCCCAAAATACCCACTTTACTTACTACTCGTACTGATGACGTCACTGATGACGTCACAGATGACGCGGACATGCCTTAAATCGGAATGTACACCCCGAGAACTACAAGCTGACACCTTCCAGGACGCATTCGAAGCGTGAATAGTCCATGTCGACCCCAAATACCTTCATGTACTGCCCCAAAATACCCACTTTCGCTACTACTCGTACTGATGACGTCACTGATGACGTCACAGATGACGCGGACATGCCTTAAATCGGAATGTACACCCCGAGAACTACAAGCTGACACCTTCCAGGACGCATTCGAAGCGTGAATAGTCCATGTCGACCCCAAATACCTTCATGTACTGCCCGAAAATGGCCACTTTCGCTACTACTCGTACCGATGACGTCACTGATGACGTCACAGATGACGGGAACATCCCTCAAATCGGAATGTACACCCCGAGAACTACAAGCTGACACCTTCCAGGACGCATTCGAACCGTGAATAGCCCATCTCGACCCCAAATACCTTCCTTCACTGCCCCAAAATGGCCACTTTACTTACTACAACCAACTGCGCATGCGCAGATTAACGCGACTTGCATTCAAAAACACACCATTCTGACTCTACCCCACACAAGCTTCACTTTGACACCTCACACGACCCATTCGAACCGTGAATAGCCCATCTCTAACCCAAACACACCCCTACATAACACCCAAAATGCCTGTTTTCTATACTACGGCCAGTCTGCGCATGCGCAGACTATTGAACACGGACGAACCATTAGCCCAGTCGGATGCTCCTGCATGAGAGCTTCAAAATAAGACCTCATACGACCTCATAGGATCATTAGGGACTCACCTAGACTCCAACATGTCCACCCCGTATGGCCCTATACACCCATAGCCATGCAGTATAGGCCTATGGGCCTACCCAGGCCTCGGTGACTTTTTTCAAAAATTTCACCGATTCGCTCCGGGACCCTGCTATGATGTTCTACATGACGAGACGTGAAAAACGAGACCCCACAACCCTACCGCAAATGTATAGAAGTGGGTTTCCCAGTAGGATAAACATTGAACCTATACCCCAGTATGGGAATATATATTTATATATATGGATATGGCCCATAATACACTGGGTCAAAATACTCGCTTCTGATTGGCTGAGAGTTCTGTGACGGATTTTGAAATACTCGCTTCTGATTGGACGAGAGCTCCGCATTGCATCTGCGCATGCGCAGAATGATATTCCTACCGCACACCCAACCCATCAGATGCCCCTTCACCTAGGCTTCACTTGGATACCTCACTCGACCCCATTGCACCATTAGGGACTCCCCTACATCCCAAAACGTCTATGCGCATGCGCAGAATGACGCTAGTTCAACCCCACTAGTCCAGTCAGATGCCCCTTCACCTAGGCTTCACTTTGATACCTCACTCGACCCCACTGGACCAATAGTGGCTTCGCTAGCTCCAAAACGTCTATTTCCATACCCTTGGGCCACCGCGCATGCGCAGAATGACGATAGTTCAACCCCACACCCAGTCCAGTGAGATGCCCCTTCACGAATGCTTCACATGGATACCTCATATCACCCCATTGGACCATTTGTGGCTCCCCTAGATGCCAAAACGTCTATTTCCATAGCCTTGGGCCACCGCGCATGCGCAGAATGACGCTATTTCAACCCACTAGTCGAGTCAGATGCCCCTTCACATAAGCTTCACTTTGATACCTCACTCGACCCCATCGGACCATTATTGGCTCCCCTAGATGCCAAAACGTCTATTTCCATACCCTTGGGCCACCGCGCATGCGCAGAATGGCGCTAGTTCAACCCCACTAGTCCAGTGAGATGCCCCTTCACATAAGCTTCACTTTGATACCTCACTCGACCCCACTGGACCAATAGTGGCTTCGCTAGCTCCAAAACGTCTATTTCCATACCCTTGGGCCACCGCGCATGCGCAGAATGCCGTAGTTCAACCCCACACCCACCCAGATGCCCCCTCACCTAGGCTTCACTTTGATACCTCACTCGATCCCATTGGACCATTTGTGGCTCCCCTAGCTCCAACACGGCTATTTCCATACCCTTGGGCCACCGCGCATGCGCAGAATGCCGATATTTCAACCCCACACCCACCCCATCAGATGCCCCCTCACATAGGCTTCACATTGATACCTCACTCGATCCCACTGGACCAGTAGTGGCTCCCCTAGCTCCAACACGGCTATTTCCATATCCTTGGGCCACACGAGTTGTCTCCCTTGCGTCAATGTGTGCAGATGGCGCTACGGTCGACGCCGTGATGGGGAAAGGGCGTCCCCGCACCATCCTGGAGCCGCCATTTTGTTTGTTGTTTTCTTGCGGAGATACACGGGACAATAAACACTCGACCCTAGGGTGGTACAGATGCTAGACTGATCCTATTAACATGGTACAACACCTATAGATTATGTTTATTATTATTATATGGCTTAGAGGTTTTTTTGAGGGTAATGTGAGGGGTTTTTCTCCCCGTGACGTGCCCACCGCCTCGTTTGCTACCTTGCGCCGTCTAAAAACACCGCCATTTTACAAGTAATTAATTTGAAATACTAGTACCCATCCTCCGTATGGCAGAACTGTACAACCCAGAACAAGTCTAGACATGCCTTGATCACGTGATCGTCATTGGGAAACCCCCACTGGGGAATCCCCTCCCGTGGGAAACCCCCACTGGGAAATCCCGCCCCAGTTCCGCCTCAAATTTGCATAAATAAGACCAAATTTACGCTTTCTATACTACTGGGGTAAGTATATTTTACTTAAACAAGAAAAAAAAGAATTTTTCTTAAAACAACATTTTTTTAAGAAACATTCTTAAGTTTTTCTTGTTTTAGTAAAATATACTTACACCACTCCAAATTTTACTTAAGCAAGAAAAAATACATTCTTAAAATTTAACTTGTTCTGAGTAAAATTATCTTATTTCAAGAAAATTTTAGGACATTATCTTAAATAAATAGGGTAATTTTGGCAGTGTTAGACTGAGAAGTGATTATCCTACCACATGATCCATCCGCGAATAAAACTTTCCACGAACTCTCAAGAAATATCTTGCTCCACTGCTAACACCATTCAGTCATTAAGTTTTAAACATAGTGCACGTGTTAGATCCCCCCACCCCTTGGAAAAGGGACAAGTTTTATTACTAATATACAACCGCGGTATGACTGGGAATGTTTCTTTAAATGTTTCTCTTTGAAATCTTTTTCGTGCATAAAAGTCCAAGTCTATTTTATTTCACATCAGACCATGGTTACGTCATCAAATTGGAAATTCTGGCACTGTTTTTAGATATTCCGGTACCCGGAGGGGTAACAAAACAATTTGGACACACCAGGCTGCTACATTGTACATGCATCCTGTAAAACTAAAACGCTTAGACCATGTTATCATTTCCAACCAATCCAATCTCAGTAAACTCAGATATAATATCACGGAATATTATATCTGAATTCAGCCCTAAATAAATCCCATACGAATCTGAAATTAGATTTGTTAGGCAATCACGTAGATAGCTTGTTGAAATCACGCAAACAGTAATTACACACGGTAGCACGTGGACCGATATATAAACATTTTCGGGAAACAGTATCCAAATATGGCATCATTTCCAGACGGTCTGCATGGTAAACAGTGAAGATCAAAGACTTTAGTCCCGCCGAAAAGTCTGGCTTTGTTGGGGGGGTAGACAATAACAATATCAAAAGATTTTGCCGCGGGAAGATGTTAATCTCCGTGAAGTAAACGTCAATCATTGTCAGAGAGAAAAGTCAGAAATTGTCGTGATTGGCTTATTATGGGATCTCGCAGAATATCGGCGAACATTTCGTACGAAGTTTTCGTAGCGTTACGTCTAGATGGTATTCCCCTGCTTTACCATCTTGGTTTACCTAGATTGCAACCAATCTAGATAACGTTACTTTTAACCATCTATTGTCCGCCAGTGTTTGGAAGCAAATAGGACTGGAGGGCATTCAAAGGAGACAGTACGATAAGACAGAATTTTGGTCTGTACGTGGTGCGGTTGAAATCGAAAAAATAAAATAAAAAATAAAGTGTTTTAATGTAAAGGTAAGAGAAAATATATGTACACAACATGTGACAGTTCTAGCTCGATTTCTTTATGAATATAGTTACGACATGGAACTGAAATCCATAGCAGGTGCTAGTTCGTGAAGAAAGGGTCTAAATCGAGTCAATGGAACACATTTTTAGATACGAAGAACGCCTTGGACCGAAAAGATTTTCCAGCAGTGGAGATATAATGCTACCGCACATCACGAGGTTAAATGGCGTTTCGGTCCAAGGGGTCCTTCGTGTCTACAATTAAAGAATAATGTTTTAATAGGCATGCTAAATGGTTATTATACGCACGGTTAGTGTGGGAAAGTTTATATTTTAGGGCAAGGGCGAAGCGCGCCCTCAAATTTATCAACTTTCTCACACTAACCGTGCGCATAATAACCATTTAGCACGCCTATGAAAACATTATTTCTTAATTGTAGATAATTTCTTGCTTGATCCTGAAGCGAAATCGATATGAAGCGGTAGAATTTTAAGCAGCTTTCATCCTATCTGACCTGTTGGTTTTTTGTTCCTATCTGCGACTCCGTGACTTTGTAGCCTATCATAATGGGATCGTATTGAACCTATTAACAGAGCAGAGGGATCATGGGTAAATTCAAAATAGCTGCCATGTGAGGTACCAGAAAAGTGAGGTTTTCGTCAGATTTCTTTAATATGGAATTTGATATCTTGAAATAAAAAAAAATAGTTGCCCATTTTTGGTAAACGATGATAAATAAAGATTATGTCGACGGCGTCAGTCAAAGTCCACAAGTTTATTTGCTAGTAGCAGTCGGCATTACGCAACCGAGACCTACGTTTCATATGGCGTGTTACAATGAACATCGGAGGTATTCTGATAAAATAAATCTTGGTATTTGGGCTTCTTCTTTTGCCGGTTGTTGTAATCTGCAGATTTGGCTTTCTAAAAAATCTGCCGAGATTGTAGTCCATCTAGCACTATTGATACAGTGCTATCATCCCACACATTTGTACAGGGCTCACGTGGTGCATGGGAGAGATCGACTTCGCAATGCGCTTGCGTTCTTAGATATATTCAGGCGTAATCCCATGACGTGCACACACGAAAGATTATCTATGGCTGCGAGAGGTGATCGTGTTATTTTATGGGACGGCTGAAATTTTGCCGTATTTCGCAATACACACGGAACCAGTTTACGTCTAACTTTGCAAAATTGTCAATTTAGACCTGGTCGTGTGTACCAGATCTTAGGTATAACGACCGGTAACCCTAATCTCACGATCATTGTGGTAACAACTATTTCACAGGGAGCTTTTCTTTCTCATCTCCGAGCAACGGAAACTTGGTATTCGAAATCTTTAACTGTGACCGTGCTTGATCGTGGTTACGTAATATATCTTTGTTCGCACAACGCTTGTCGGCGATTATCGAATTCGCCGGTTTGTTAAATTTCGTAATCTATTTTCTTTCTCTCCAGCCGTCTGTGCCCTAGCTTTATTCTTATCACCATTCAGGCACTGGAGGTGATTCTGTCCACAGGCACATTGTTGTAATTGTGAGCTGTTGGAAATCTGGTCGGTATTTTGTAGAGTACCGCCACCGTGAATCCCGAGAGCGTACTTCGTCTACTTGTCGTGATTGTACATGTACCCCCGCCATCTGTACAGGTCTCTCGACAAATATATATGTAGGTTCATTGTTTTGGTGGGGAATTTAAGCCGTACGACGTCGAGCTTTACAGGTTAGGTTTCCTGGGTATTCTTGCATTTACCAGTTTTATCCCATGTTGAGGCGTTTACTCCATCATACGTACATCAGATGAGTTGTTTGAGCGGATCCGTCATCATAGCTTCCGAACTAGCGTATCTAATTCCGCTTAACTCCGTGCAGGGCCCATGTCGATACTTCATTGTCTCCACATGAACAGCTGCAATAAAAGTGTGGTCGAGATACTAAGGCTACGTCGGAGAATCCATCGAATTATTGGATCTGAATGTTAGGTGTTGACGAATGCTTTCCTGTAGAGTCATATGGTTGCTTTTTAGTCGCCAGACGTCAATTTTTGCCACCTCTTGCATATGGCTCCAATTTCTCAGATAGATTTTTCCCTTTACGGTTTCTTGATAGAAATTTAGGAGTTCATCCGTATTATAGTGATGTTATCCTATGCATGAGAAAGTCGTGGGGACTGGAAAGGGTGATTTATCTTCTGTCGAGGTGTCACTATTATAACAATAACATTCTGGTTTCCTCGGCTAGATGACGTCACCCTCGGGCGTTGTTGGCAATCTGCTGTAACTTCCTGCAGGACGGATCTGCATTTGCTTCTGGAGCACTTCCCCATTGATGTAAGGGGATTTATCTTCTCCATGTACATAATAGTACCGATGTAAGGTGTCACTGCTATGTGCAGTTCATATTAGATGCCCCCATAGAAGGTTATTTGAGGTCTTTTTTTTAATTTACTACAGCGGTCATCCATATTGTGGTCCTATGGCCCATTCCTATAGTGAGAAATGCTCACATTCCTGAACATCACCCTTGAACAATAAACCCATGAACTGATTTGATATTTCACCCGACGAGTTACACGTTCGCGATTTGGCGCGAGGTCATATAACAACCGTTAGCAGTTCTTATTGTCGGAAAATTACAAATTAACAACCATCCTGCATAAAAAACGGATGGAACGCTTCCCGTTTATGTTAATACTTCATATTGTAGTACTTGAATGTTTAAGTTCAAATACTGGCATAGATCACTTTACATTGGTACAATTATACTTTTCCTATCACGCGATATGCGGGTTTCAAATGTTGCCTCACCATCGATATAAAAGAAATCCTATCTGGTCTAGCCTTTTTGTAACCTGCCAAGGCCTGGGGGGGGGAGCATTTTGGCGCCCCTATTTTTTTTTCTTACACCTTGAGCTAAGGAGCGGATACTTACCACACAATACCCCTTGGTCAAGCTCTTCCAGAAAATGTAAAAAAAATCCAAGATGGCCGCTATAATGACGTCATAGTGACATCAGATGTCTTCTGAAAAAGGGCATTTTTTGGTGGATTTTTCGAACAAAATATTATGGAATATTTCCACAAAACTTCATAACTTAGTAAATATTAATCGGATGTGAAATAAACTAGTTTTTGCACAATTTTCCTCGCAGAAAAGCGGACGTTTCTGGTAGCCCAAGCGGCCGCCATCTTAAATTTACCCATGATCATCTGCTCAGGGGATCATGCAAATAGGCTCAAAATAACCCCAATACGATAAACTTCAAAGTCACGGAGTCTCCGCTCTCAATTTTTTATCGTTCCGGAGATAGCTAAAAAAGTTAAGGGGGGGGGGGGGGCATTAATGCCCCTCCAGGCCTGGTAGGGTTAAGTGCTTTCCCTACCTAAACACAAGGACTATAGTCAGATCTCTGAAGAAATAAGACAAGTCAGTATGTTGGACTGCAGTTCTTATTCAGTTGAAAGATGTGGTCAGAATAAAAATTTAGTGGAATAGAATAACTCATTAAAGGCATTTTCATAATTCCCCTCATTACGCAAAATATTTCTATAGTTTTATTTGCTTCTTCTTTAAAATTAGTCCCGATGGGAAACAATGTTGGTGAAACAATTACTTTTATTGCCAATTAAAAAAAAAGATCAAAGAAAGCAGTATTCGAACAGAACTCAATTTTACTACAATAGGACACACGAACTAAATCTTAACTGTACACATAACTTGGAATAAATAAGTCATACAGCAGAAAATACATTTAGAGATAACAAAGCTCCATTAATTAAATGCACTGGCGTAAAACTCAGGAATTTTAGTCGTTAGTCCCTTTCCTACCTTCTGGGTTCTGCATGGGATATTACTCTGCAGTCCTCTTTAAATGACGACAGATGAACTTGCACTTGTTCCTTGCTCCATACAGTCAGTGCGACATGCCTTATGATGAAATTTTTCTCGGATTCAAATTGCTCTCCGCGACCCCATAGACAAAGTTTTTGAACCTTCAGACCAAAATGTTGCCCGTCCCCAAAGGGCATTTAAACTTATTTTGATTGTTTCAGTGGTCACCCGCAGTGATATCACAGCTATCCTGACAAAGTTTCACTAAAGTCCACAACCTAAACTTACCAGTCGGACAAATTTCATAAACCCGGTCCCCATTGGTTGGTATAAGGCTGGTGCCACCAGGAGGTCAAATAATGCTTTTTTTCATAAATGATTGACCGAGGTTGGTAGCAAGTAAGAAGTAAAGCGCATTTTTTAGGCGAAAACGCTCCAGCCCCATCAAGCCACAATCTATAAAAAAAATTCTTCGTCGACTTGGAAAAAATCAAGCTATATTTTATAACTTCTGCAAGCAAGACTTTTTAATCAAATCTGAATGAAATTGAACTATACAAGTCAGTTGAAATAGAAGTCTGTGCTATGTGCTCACCAATCGATTTCACCATTTATTGAGAAATGTAAGGAAGAAAATTGGCAGAAATATCTAAGAGACAGGACGGTACTGCCACGGTCTGAAAAGAATCCCTGCCCCAAGATAATTACACCTATTCCCACCGTTTTAAATGTGTAATAGAAGATATGATCATTTTTTTCATTTATTGGAGCCAGGAAAACGATCGGGGTTAAAAGGGATAGCAAGCGGACTAATATTTTTGACAAACTAACTTTCCTTTGACACCGGTACCGGTCTCCGTCGTTGTACCTACAAAATTATGACTGTCAATCCGGTTAATCTATGTAGGAGTTAAGTAGCATTCCAACGAGGTCTTCCAAGTTTCTGTCTACGGTTATCTATTATACTAGCACATTCACCCAGTGTAGCGATAAGAATTAAACTGAAATAAAACTGGAGAGAAAGAACGGACTACGAAGTACAAGAGGCAGATGATGAAGGCGAATTCGATACGCACCGACAAGAGTTCTGGGAACAAGGATATACTAGAGGTTCCGCTTTGACCCTTGAGTTGCCGCTCCGGCATGAAGCCTATGCTGGTTGTTTTTTTGGCCAAAAACATGTCTCCCCCAACCTCCCACCTTGCCTTGAATGGGCACATAATTTAAGGGAAAGTGCTATAAAATGAATGTAGCAATAAGTATCTTAAACAAAGCTGCGTATCTAAAAATATTAATTACAAAGAAGCGATTTTCATTGTATATACATGTACAAGTAGATGAACGGTTGGATGGACATCGGACACAGATGAATGCATGCACACATACACTAAAACCTGATCAAATGCGGGGGCTATCCCAACGAAGCTTCCATCCAAGTTTGGTGAAATTCCATCCAATAGTTCTCAAGGTATCTTGCAGACAAAGCCTGTATATACATGTACAAGCAGATGGACGGACGGACGGACCCAGGACGAATGCAGGCACACACACCAAAACCTAGTCAAATGAGGGGGCTATCCTAATGAAGCTTCCATCCAAGTTTGGTGAAATTCTGTTCAGTAGTTCTCCAGATATCTTGCAGACAAGCCCTGTATATACATGTACAAGTAGACGGATGGACGGACGGACACCGGACATGGATGAATGCACGCACACACACCAAAACCTAATCAAATGAGGGGGCTATCCCACTATAGCTTCTATCCAAGGGGAGTGAGATTCCGTCCAGTAGTTCTCAAGATACCTTGCAGACAAGGCCTGTACATACATGTACAAGTAGACGGATGGACGGACACCGGACAAGGATGAATGCACGCACACACACCAAAACCTAATCAAATGAGGGGGCTATCCCACTATAGCTTCTATCCAAGGGGAGTGAGATTCCGTCCAGTAGTTCTCAAGATATCTTGCAGACAAGGCCTGTACATACATGTACAAGTAGATGGATGGACAGACGGACACCGGACACGGATGAATGCACGCACACACACCAAAACATAATCAAATGAGGGGGGCTATCCCACTGAAGCTTCCATCCAAGTGTGGTGAAATTCTGTCCAGTAGTTCTCCAGATATCTTGCAGACAAGCCCTGTATATACATGTACAAGTAGATGGACGGACGGACAGACACCGGACATGGACGAATGCACGCACACACACACCAAAACATAATCAAATGAGGGGGGCTATCCCACTGAAGCTTCCATCCAAGTGTGGTGAAATTCCGTTCAGTAGTTCTCAAGATATCTTGCAGACAAGGCCTGTATATACATGTACAAGTAGATGGATGGACGGACGGACACCGGACACGGATGAACGCATGCACACAAACCAAAATCTAGTCAAATGAGGGGGCTATCCCAATGAAGCTTTCATCCAAGTTTGGTGAAATTCCATCTAGTAGTTCTCCAGATATCTTGCAGACAAGCCCTGTATATACATGTATAAGTAGATGGACGGACGGACGGACACCGGACACGGATGAATGAACCCACATACACCAAAACCTAATCAAATGAGGGGCTATCCCAATGAAGCTTCCATCCAAGTTTGGTGAAATTCCATCCAGTAGTTCTCCAGATATCTTGCAGACAAGCCCTGTATATACATGTACAAGTAGATGGATGGACGGACGGACACCGGACATGGATGAATGCACGCACACACACCAAAATCTAATCAAATGAGGGGGCTATCCCACTAAAGCTTCCATCCAAGTGGGGTGAAATTCCGTCCAGTAGTTCTCAAGATATCTTGCAGACAAGGCCTGTATACACATGTACAAGTAGATGGACGGACGGACGGACACCGGACACGGATGAATGCACGCACATACACCAAAACCTAATCAAATGAGGGGGCTATCCCAATGAAGCTTCCATCCAAGTTTGGTGAAATTCCATCCAGTAGTTCTCAAGATATCTTGCAGACAAGGCAAGGGGACGGACAGACATCCAGACATCCAACCAGACAGACAGACAGACAGCACAAACACTAGATGTCTCCCCCCAACATAGTTGGGGGAGACATAATTACGTAATACCCGATAAAACGCGGCTAAAGTTGAAGATTACGAAAACAAGGTTCTGTGGCACAGAGTAGAATGTAAGGCTTCCCGTAAAATAGTTATGACAACGACAGAAAGATCTCTAAGCCTCCGCGATAAAGAACAAAGGATAAAGTCGCAATGAGTTTGTACATCAGTGACACAGCGTTACCGTTGGCCGAAAATGCACATTCAGCCAAAGTATTCATATTTGAGCACGTCGTGTCTAACAATATTGAACGCCTACAAATGTTGAATGCGTAAACGGGTACCCTTGCGCGTAAAAGTGTTCAAATATGCACACATTGCTTTTGAACATATATTTCTTAGTGTCCAGATCACAGGCCCGCAAAACAAGTTTTGGGACGTGTGGGCGGTGGTATTAGGGTGAAGTGTCGAAATATGGGGTCTCTATATATAACCACATGCTTTATATAAATCAACATGGTGAGAAACGGGCTTTGGGTGGACAGTTGCGTAGGATTTTGAATCGCCCGGCAAAGGTAAAAAATTGCACAAATTTACTAATTTCACGACGGGAATATATACAGTGATACTTGTAGAATATGCGGATGTATTTTGCTTGGCGGTAAACCGTTTATTTCTCGATTCACCCAAAGCCCGTTTCTCACCTTTATGTTGATTTATATAAAGCATGGGGTTATATATACAGACCCCATATTTCGACACTTCACCCTAATACCACCGCCCACACCCCCAAAACTCTTGTTTTGCGGGCCTGTGGTCCAGATAAAAAGCTGAATACATCTCGAGATAATTGAGGATTTCGCAAGATCAAATCCATTGAGAAATTCTGGATTTCCATTTTGACTAGATCCAGTGCTGGAGATAATCCTGGATATCCAGCAAAATAACATTCTACGTCCTAGACCAGTCTGAATATCGCAGACGATATGTTTGTTTACAGGCTCTTTTCCTACGAAGTAGGCTCTCATTTGCCAATTGTCCGGTAATGAGCGAGTGAGCGAGACAGTCCATCCGAATCCTTTCGTCGGCAAAATAAGGAGAACCGTCGATATTAGAACCTTGATTTTTGGCATGAAGGTGCATTAGGGAACCGTTACCAGCAAGTTCTGAGCGGACTTTTGATGAAATTTTACCTACTTATGTGACCTATAACATTACGCTTGGACCTTCATCTTCCTCACCCTACTTCGTAGGCCCTGTGACGTTAGTCACACTACTCGTTGTGAAATGTTGATTCTTAGCCACCATATTTTCACGTAAAGGCATGCTTCTTAGCCACCATACAATTGCATAAACTTCGACTTTTCATTTACCAATTTTATTATATGAACTTTTTCCTGGAGTGAAAATTCAGGATTTCTTAAGCTTTCACACTGTATCGGTTTGTGTGATGTACAGTAGGCTACATGTATGTTATATCCGAGGCCGACAGTTTAACAGGAGGGAATTGTTTTCGGTTCTGAATACTGTTTTGGTAATATAAATATCATGTCCAATGACCTGTAGGGTCAAACATACAGCGTCACAATTTTGTAAGCTGGAATGAAGTACGTACAGTAAAAGCTATCTACAGCAATGTGTTCTGTTGTCATCCATTTTAAGTCCAGAGAAAACAACTGGCCATTGCATCGTGTTTGATATCCTGCGCAATATTCACAGGTGTTGAAAATGAAGCGCTCGGTCGGCACTGGGTCTCCCAGGATTTTTTTTTTCTCTGAAAACGAACTTGCATTCAATAAATGCTCTCTCGTCTAGGCCGTTTTTCTTTTACTATCTTGCTGTCACACAGTTCTTCATTTCCGACTGATGACTGTATAGGTCTATTACAACATCGATCTGAAATATTTATATCCGATACCGCTCAAGCCGATGCTAGGGGAAGTGTGGTATGGTCATCCCACATGAACATCAATGATAAAAGCGTGGCTAGGATAAAAGTCGTCACAGCGATCAATTTTGGTTCTTGTGATGTTTTTAGAAATATGCAGCCATTGTATTTGTTCGTGGGGTAATGTGGCTTCCTGTCAGTACTCCGGCATCGTTTTTCACCACCATTTTAAGGTTGCGTTTAATTGTTGCCCGTAAATGGCGAGATTCTGCTAGTGGACGTTTCGCCCCCGAGACTTGCCCTCTGTCATTGTGATTGTGGTTTTGGACTTGTAAACGTGGTGTTGAATGAAGCGCTTGGTCAGCGTCGGGTCTCACTGGTAATTATTATGAATACGAAATTGCATTCAATAAATACTCCCTCGTCTAAGCCGTTTTTTGATTATATGGAAGTTACATAGTTCATCAGTTCTGACAGAGGACTTGTTAGGGCTATTACAGGGAGTGAGTGAATAGAATTTAACGTCGCTTTCAACAATATTTCAGCTATATCACGACGAACCAACTAAGCACCACCCAGCCCAGTTGTGTTCCTGCTACTTCAAAGAAGAAATCTTTGAAGCAGCATGGAACCAGACACCCTCCATCCACCCTATAAAACACTAAGGACAGCGCACAAGACACAGACAAGACGCTTACATGGTGCAATAAAGACAAGTGATATTACAGTGCTAGACATCACATTGTCAAGTTCCTGTTGCTTCTCAGCAAAATGCATTGAAGCAACAGGAACCTGAACCCACCCAACCACCCGCTAGGGCTATTACATTGCTTGGTCGGCGTCAGTGTCCCACAGGTAATTATTATGAATACAAACTTGCATTCAATAAATGCTCCCTCGTTTATGCCGTTTTTAACGATCTGGCGGTCACATGGTTCATCATTTTCCAACATATGATCTGATAGCGATATTAAATCATCCCTTGAAAATATTTGTATCTAATACCGCTTAAGCCGATGCTGGGAGCCGTGTGGTCATGTAATTCAAGATGTTGACATAAACATCTACAATTAAAGCGTAGCTGGAATACAAGCGAATAGAAGTCATCTGAGGGACCACTTTTGGTTCTTGTGCAGTTTTTGGAAATATTCAGTCAGGGTTTAGGTCTGTGGGGTCACATGACTTCTTTTCAGTACTCCGGCATCGTTTTCCAAATCCTTTCAATATTGCGTTCAATTTTATGCATCATCACATACAGGATATCATTACAGACGTCTGTTCCATGGGGGAGTTCGATAGTTATACCCCAAACATGGCTGCTAACAGAAAACATCATTACAATTATCAAGCTTGAACATACCCAAATTGGAACAAGATAAAACAAAATGGAGACAATCATAAGAAAAAATCCAGTTTTTATTATTTGTTTAAATTCTTAATAAATAGTACAATTTTGGGGAAAATATAACAAAGTATGCTTAATACGGACCCTCGAAACAATTAACATTAACAAATTGGACGATTAATACGAAAGAATAAATAAAATTGGTTACATATGCTTGATTTTGGCCACTTCTTTTGACATTGGGATGGAATCTCCGGAAGTGGCGACCTGCTCGGAATTTGTGGGTCACAGGTGTTCTGTATGCCGGATCACCCGTACCTGATGGGAGAATTACATTTTCAAAATAAGTCTCGAACAAATGCGAGTTTCAAGACGTCCTACACTTGTACCATGTTTATCTGGATAAAGTTCTACAGGAGAAAGTAGAAATAATCTGAAACCTGCATGATACGTCATCTCTATAAGGTAACTATTTCTGAACAAGCGTTCTGAGAACCCTAACATCTCGCCTTGTATGGGGATACGCTAAAGCTGCATCATTATATAGAGCGCATACATGAAGAGCAAACTTTTTTGCCTAACAAATAAATAATTTTCTGCCTAAAAAAAATCCTACCACAGTACGAAGTCCAAACTGCAATAATTCGAACAAAAATTATATTTCATGGCACAAATAGCACAAATAGCACATGCACATCCTCAAATCATATGAAACGTACAGCAACTGTCAAATCATCCCATATTTTATTATTATTATTATTTTTGAATTTTTTATTATTATTACTTTCTTTGAATTTGTTGATAATCTATATTCGTGTGATACCGTTATTAAGTGTCGATTTTGGACAAGACTATTTCGAATTTTCCGAAGCACTTGGAAATTCACCCTTTGCAATGCTGGTGTGATAAACCACTGGTTTACAATCAAATCTTAATCACCTCAGTTACTGCGACAGGTTTGGTAGGAGGACATTTGCACCCCTCCCCTCGCCCAAGACAGATTGAAGGAATTGGACAAATCATCGAAGTGGGCCAAATCAGAAGAGCCTTTATCAAGGATTGGAAACAATCAGTTCCCCATATCATTAAACATAGGAAAGGGTCACTTGGTTATGGTAGTTCTTTCTCCTCTACAGCATCAGGGACATCTGCAGATGTAAACCGAGTAGCAATTTTTCAGCTTGAAGCATATTTAATAGAAATATATGCACGATAAGTTGGCAATGAACTTTTGGTGCATAACTGACAAAGTTGGATAATTGTACTGTTTAGCCCCGACGGCTCGCATATGTTCTACGAGTGTCAAAAACATAGTGGATGCAAGTGAAATTTTCAACTATCAGTGTCCTTCATTTAGTATTTAAAATTCCCACCAATTTATTATTTACTGCATTGGCTTTTTTCAACGATTTTATTTTCCAGACTTCGGTAGAGCCTGAACAATTGCTATAGGATAGAATATAAATTACATGAACAGACCAGCAACGGTTTACCAACGGCATGGGTATCTGTCCACAAGAGGTTGTTGAAGAGCAAAAAAATACCTCGGCTGGAGTGACTGAGTCAGTGAGTGAGTTAATAGGATTTAACGTCTCTTTCATCATTATTTCAGTCATATCGCGCCGAACCAACTAAGCACCACCCAGCCAAGTTGAGTTCCTGCTGCTTCGAAAAAAAATCTTCGAAGCAACATGGAACCGGACACCCTCCATCCAACCTATAAAACACTGGACAACATACCAAACAGACGGGACGCTTGCATGGTGCGATAAAGACAAGTGATATTACAGTGCTAGACATATTAAGTTCCTGTTGCTTCTCAGCAAAATGCATTGAAGCAACACCAACTCGTGACCACCTAACCACCCGTTGGTAAGCCACCGTTAACAATGGACCAGCAAACGTCCAGTGAGCAAAACCTCTAGGGATCCAACAGCAGTGGCTCTGTTGTAGCCTTGTTAACTGGAAGGTCGATGGTCTGTCTGTCAATGCCATCATAATCGACTGGTGGAACGCAGCCCTAGCAGTGACCAGACAAAGCTTTTACATGCAGTTGCCCAGTCACACATGCGCCGACTAATTAGGGATTCGGTATTTCATCCCGTAATGTAGAATAACGGTCTCATTCTCCCAATGTCTCCAAGAAGAAAAGGGGTGTCTCCAAGAAGAGGGGACGGAGGAGATGGGGTCTGAGACTCCTTTCACCCCCTGAAATGAGCTCACCTTTGCCGTAATTGTGATCGCCTCTTCCTCTCCGCTGGACATGAACTCTGAAATGAAAACTATAGTTTGAAAGTATTTCCCACATTTTGGCAGAAATCTAATAGACTGAGGATTATGACCTAAGCGGTTCCCAAAGTGACGTTGCGGTTGGCCACCAACCTCCATGTATAGATTACGTTATTTTTTTCTGTTGAATGTTAACAAATTTGTTTGCAAAATGCACTAATAAATGCTGGGGAAAGGAACACAATACAATACATTTGGCATAAGGGAGGGACCGAAATTGAACGCAAATGTGAGCCACATTAAACTTTTACAAACAAAAACCGATGTCTCATAACTTCACCTTAACTATATATAAATGCAAAATTTTATATTTAATATATTTCCGGGATACAACAAGCCCCTAGGGGTTTTATTCCCGCCATCCGCAGCACTATATCCTT
>JAVTVY010044545.1:0-20831 GCA_036873755.1 Hanleya hanleyi | reverse complement strand
AGAAGATCATGGGTAAACTCAAAATGGCGGCCATGGGGGGTACCATAAAAGTTGTGTTTTCGCCATATTTCTTCAAAAATTACGCAAAAATTCAGCATGTTGATTCATCGTGATTCTATGCACTTTTCTGAAACATATGTCTTAGCATCAACGAAAAACACCCCCCTGAGTTGTTCCCTTTCCCTCCCTTCCCCCATTAACCCTACCAGACCCGGGGGAGGGGGGGGGCAAAAATGCCCTCCGAAACTCCAAAATATGGAGAGCTGAAACGTTCTTGACGTTACAGGGTATCGTATTGGGGTCATTTTGAGCCTATTTGCATAACCCCACTAGCAGAGGATCATGGGTAAATTCAAAATGGCGGCCATATGGGGTACCAGAAAAAGTTATGCTTTCATCATATTTCTTCAAAAAATTTGCTTTTCTCTGAGGAAAAGTGGATAAAACTTAGTTTATTTCATATCAGATTATTATTTACTAATTTATCATGCAGCTTTTGCGAAGAGAAAGCAAAAATAAAAACATTCGACGATTTTGACCGAAAAATCGTCCAACAAGGCTCTTTTTGAAAATGGCGTCACAGTGACGTCATCATGGAGGCCATCTTGGATTTTTTTTTACATTTTCTGGTAGAGCTTAACCCAAAGATATAGTGTGGTAAGTTTCAGCCCTCTAGCCTTAGCGATAGCAAAAATATATAGGGGACACTTTCTGCCCCCCCCCCCCAGGCTGCTGTACACCCCAAATCGCCCAGGCCAGATAGGGTTAAACCATCTCACAACATCTATATTGATCACAAGTAAAAACAATCAGTGACATAAAATTACGGGCAAAAAAAAAAACTGTAAATTTTTAGGGCTAAGGGTCATATTTTCTTATTCCATCTTTTCTACAGTAATTCATTAATACTGTTTTGATACTATTGATAAAGTATGGATAAATGTACAACTTTATGGCATCGATTCATAAACTCAGATTTATGTATTCCTGTTTTTCACAAAACAGAAAAAAAGTATGCACCTGGGGCATACTGGGACACTTTTGTTTGGGTACATTGGGACAATAGTAATCAAATGTCGAAATTTACTTCCATTCTAAAATGTTATGAAAGTGCATTATTTTGTTTCCTAGATAGTAGTAATTAGTAATCCCATCGGATGTGATGAGTTGTAGCTAAAATTTCAAATTCAAATTTTTCCATTGGAAGGGGAATCAAACAATATTTTTCTCCAAATGTGGCCCCTGAGAAATACGTGATGTAATACTGGGGTCTAAAATAACAACTAACTTAGTCATCGCTGTTAAATCTTCTAAACTCATATGAAACATAACAGTATATACTTGATTTGAAATAAATTCACTTCTATCATCCCTCCCTCCAATAAATATGTGGAAATTATAAACATGATCAAGATGTGAATATTATATTATAACGATGTGGATATTATAAAGATGTGGATATATGGATGTGAGTATCATATTTTGTATGGATATACAGAAATGAATATTATGGATATTATGTTGATATTATTAAGATGGGATATTATATTGCTGTGGATATTATTAATATGTAAATGTTATATAGATGTGTATATAATCTCACTGGAATAAAATGGCATAGTTTATAATCATTACTCTAGATAAGAACTAAATAAATCTAACTGGAAAAATACGGCAATTCATCTGTGTTGGAAATGTAATAAGGTTTTCTGGAATGGACTGTCCATGGCAAATAAAGATGGCGGTCGTATACGTGATACTGGTCCAATTGTCATACTGCTGTCAACTTTTAAGTGTGGAGCAGGTAATTCCTCTTTTTTGACCTACATGTGACCATGTATTTCCCAGCCGCAATGGGCTGGATCACACCCGGGGTATCGGCTGATCAAATATGGTCGATGATTCTTTATAGCGTGGTAAAACATAAAATAATTCCCGATTATGATGATGATGATGTCACCGCCGATAATCATGCCATTTTCAATGACTATATAACTTCTGGCTATGACGTCAGTTCCTCCATGATCATGCCTCTGAACTTGTGTCCCAAAGCTCCTACTACTAAAGTCTCTCCTGTGGACAACAAATCCAGGGAAATATCAACCAGTGCCAGAGAGATGACTCAATCAAGAAATCTGAAGCGGTTCCCGAGATACTGATGTTTGAAATAGTGCTGAAAAATCCAGTGGCACTTGTTGTGAATACATAATGCATGCATTCTACGCGCTGTAGAATACGATGGAAATGGTTCCGAGGCCATGGGTTGAATTGGCTGAAAAGTTCTAACCACGCATGCGTGGTGCACAGGCATTTCTAGAGTGGATATTTTAGGGGTAGAGGTATACCATCCGTGGTTGGAATGGGTCGTATGGGGTCACGTGGGGGAGAGTCCGACTGGACTGTTGTGTAGCGAAGAAGCTGTCAATTTGCGCATGCGCAGTGGAATAACATTCGATCGGGTGTTTCCGGATAGAGATGGGTCACCATTGTCCCAAATGGCCGCGTGCGGTATCAGTTTGAAGCACTCGTGAGGTAGATCCCAACTGTGTGTAAAACGTGCATGTGCACCAGTGAAGTAGTAAGTAAAAAGGGGAGGTGCGCATTTGAACGTTTGGGAAGATAGGGTCATTTTCGATCTGCCTACCTGTTAGTGTGTGTTTGTGTGTGTATGTTGGTGTGTGGGTGTGTGTGTGTGCGTGGCGGTGGTGATAGTGGTGATAGCATTGCTGAGAAAGAGACTGTTGATTGAAAAGAAGACCAACACATTCACACGTATTCATATAGTTTATTATCTCTATCACATCATACTCACCCTGGGGGGTTGTGTTGGGTGTCATATTAAAGCACTCGTGGGGGGAAATTCCAATGGAATGGTGTGTATTGGAAATGCCGTAAATTTGCGCAGCGATAGACCATCCCTGGTCCGATTCGGTCATGTCGGGTGCCACTTTGAACCAACTGGACTGGTGTGTAGTGAAAATGCCATAAAACTGCGCATGAGCAGTGAAAAAATGCATTTGATAGGATGTTTTCGTGTAAAAATTGGCCGCGTGGGGTGTCAATTTGGATCTCGCGTGAGGAAGAGACCGACCGTAGGTAAACCCCGCATGTGCACTGTTGAGTAATAGAGAAAGTGAAGTTTCGGAGGTGCGCATGTGGACGTTTGGGGAGATGGGGGCATGTTGGACACCCTGTTGGATACCCGTATCTGGATTTTACATTTATATGTACACCCATCGTTACGCCTTAACGCCCGTTTCAACGCCTTAACGCTTTATTTTAACGCCTTAACGTCCTATGTTAACGTCCCAACGTCCTATCTTAACTTCTTAACGTCCTAGCATAACGCCTTAATGCCCTGCAGTAATGCCTTAACACGATGTAAACCTTTCAATCACACGCACATGCTTGAACCATTGGCCCGACCCATGATGAAAGGGACGTCAGCACGGGAACTGACTTCCCTGCATGGGAGTGTGCTCGCCTGGTGGCACCGCAAGTAACATCACCACCAGAACTTACGTCATCACCGGTAGTGGCGTTATCGCACACATGTCCGCTGACTTGATGGTGCAGTCGGTACCCTGGTGTGCCCTATACCCTCCAAGCTATTGGATCCAGGCTGATTGAATGCACCACGAATTTAAGGCATTATGGAACTAGATTTAGAATATTTTGAGGCGTAAGTGCGTCACTGCGGTAAGGCGGGTGCTTGACAAAGCTATCATCACCACCACCACTGCTACCACCACAAACATCCACCACCACCACCTACACACACACACACACTTTACCAGGTAGACAGAACAAACATGTCCCCATCTCCCCAAACATGCACATGCAAATCTATGAAACTCCACTTTCTCTACTACTTCAATAATGCACATGCGCGTTTCAACCCAGTCGGGTACAGCCCACGAGCGCATAAAACTGACACTCCACATGGCACATTTGGGAGAAAGGTGGCCCATCTCTCCCCAAAAACATCCACTCGAATGCCCTTTTTCCACTGCGCATGTCCACATTGACGTCACTCTTCAAGTCCATTCAAATTATATTACTCCACGGCTGCGCATGCGCAGAACTCTACCAGAAAACATCCATTCAAATGCATTTTTCCCACTGTGCATATCCAGATTGCCGTCATTTCCACTACAAATCTACTCGGGCTCTCCCCCACGAGGGCAGCAAGATGACACCCCATACGACCCATTCAGACCACAGATGATTTGTCTCTATCCAAAAAACGTCCATTCAAATGATCTTTCTATACTACTCCACGGCTTCGCATGCGCAGATTGAGGGCACATCTACTACATACCAATCCAGTAAATCTCTCCCACGAGTGCTTCAATATGACAACTCACACGACCCATTCGGACCACGGATGGTCCACTCAGACCCCAAAACGTCGACCCCAGATCTGTCTGTGCACCACGCATGCTTCAGTTAGAAACCCCTTCCATCGTATTCCACAACATAAGACAGAAACATTAAGGTGCCACAATCCATACTGTGATAGAAAATGTCAATGAGTGGGTTCCCCATTGGGCCTATTAGGCTGAACATAGAAGAATTATGTCGGAGACTCTTCGTACCTGAAGCATATCAGGGCATTGCGGGGTCGACTTCCTTCAGAGTCATGGCGATTCCCCTTCTCTACCTGCAGGTATTGCTATGCATGTGAATTTCCCTACTACCCCAGAAAAATATTACCTTGACGGGGCAAGATAGAATTGTGATATTCCAGGTGATGTCAATTAACATTGAAGTGACCGAATAGCATCTGGGGCAATATTTAGTGGCAGGTAGACGAAACACGGGAGCTGTTCCCTCTTACAGCGTAAGCTACTAGCGTATATAAACGCCTATTGAACTTTGAGTCATTGTCCGTGTCTTTTGTCACGTGACCGGGAGTGCCATTTGACCCGTGCGCACGATTTGATTGGGTACTGAGCGCAGATCGCTTCCAGTCACGTGACAAAGCACCCCGAAGTTGCACTCAGAGGTCAAAGGTCAGTAGGCGTCTATATGCGCTTTTACTACTACTCGAGGTTAATGTTTTTTGGACCAATTTTCAAAGTTTAACGTCAGCTACTCCAAAATACGGCAAAATAGCGTGAACACTATTCACAATCAGAAATTATTGGTCGCGTGTACACGTCGTCATAAGCCAGGATGTCCAAGAACAGAATCTAGCGCTGCTCAAGCGCATTGCAAAGTCGAGCACTCCTCTGCCCTACGTCAACTGTTTAATAATAATAATACGGGTTGATATATCGGTATGGATACTGCTAGATTGACTACAACCACGAGGGAGCGCTTGAAACACAAAATCTGCGAATTGAAACAAGCACAAATAGCAGATCAAATGCCATTAGTTATTTTATTATAATGCACCAGGTTTTCAGTTTAACACGCCATGTAAAAGTGGTTCCGGTTGTGGGAGTCAGAGATATCATTATATGCACGGGGATGACCGAATGCTGCCAGCAAATACAACTTGTTACCCGGACACACGATCAGAGAAATTGTATTCACTCGTTCACACGACAACTGGTCAATGGAAAATTCAGCTAGAGAAGCAGATTTCTCCCACAAAATTTACAGAACTATTTACCGATAATAATGCCATGCCGACCCATATTGTGTGCTATACATCGTATAAGAACATGTCTATGGTTGGCCATCCCTGTCAGAATTCGTCATTTAGAGGCTGCCTCTAAATAATATATACCATGGTACAAAATGCCAAGCCTGTCATAATTCGTATTTAGAGGCTGCCTCTAATTATTTTGTACCATGGTATAAAATGCCGAGCCTGTCATAATTCGTATTTAGAGGCTGCCTCTAATTATTTTGTACCATGGTATAAAATCGCCTCTAAATCGCCTCTAAATCGCCAAGCCTGCCACAATTCGTATTTAGAGGCTGCCTCTAATTATTTTGTACCATGGTATAAAATGCCGAGCCTGTCATAATTCGTATTTAGAGGCTGCCTCTAATTATTTTGTACCATGGTACAAAATCGCCAAGCCTGTCATAATTCCTATTTAGAGGATGCCTCTAATTCATTTTAGCCGTAAGTCGTAAATTTTCTCCTTCTTATTACTTCCACCAATGATATGCGCTTTCACAAATTTGGTGCCGGGCTTTACGCTCCTCCCCTTTTTGATTTGGCGGGAAATGTAGGGCCGAAATGTAGACGGAAGATGGCGGATCCGTCGAGGCTCAGGTCGCCAAATGCACCTTCTAATCGCATGCAGTTGATGTGAGTTCAGAATAGACAACGCGACTTAAACACCCTTCTGAATGGAATCCGAGAGCAGGCAGCAGCAAATCCCCGACAACCTGATGGTGATCGAGTCATCCACAGGCAGAATTCTTCACGACTGTCACTGTCAAGTTCAAGCAACAGGGTTCAAAACCTTACCCCTATATGCGGACCTGACCAGACCGGTACTTCCTGGGACGGCGCTGGTGGGACTCCTATACATAATACGGGGGATAATAGGGCTCAATGTCATCACACAGTTTGATATCTGACCCGCGGGGCCGATTTGTCGGGGCCAGATGAGATAATAGCGGAACGAAAGCTTGGATATTTTTCGGAAAATGACCCTGGAAATTCGGTAGCTCCGCCTCTCGGAGAAGCCCCGGGGAGAACTCATTTACTGTTACGGACAAGGCTTGTGTTTTGGCAGTGATTAACTATTGATTTTTTTTACAGACCTTATAGACTCTTGGGGGAAAAATTATCGTTTGCATCATCATTTATACATTGGAATTTCATAACACGAATGTTTGTAGACATCATCATTTATGAATGCTTGAATACGGATGTTCTCAATATTTGACTGAAATAATTATGCTGAAGTGTCAATTATATAAACGCTCGCAAAATGATGTCTTCACTTTCTCAAAGTATATTTTAAAACAAATATCGTGACGGAAAACATAAACATATCAAATATATACTTTTTATTTAACAAAATGTATCGTTTAATTACAACATTGAATTGAATAATAATTAAATTTTTGGGGGGTAATGTTTATTTGCCAATATATTATATAGCGCTTTCTAGCGGTCAGATTAGTCTTAACTGACTCTTGTTCTCGGGGGTCTATTCATAACCTGCCCCCAATGGTTTATTTTAATTCATTCAGCAAACTTGTTAACAAAATCTGTCTTCTACGTGTCTGTCAATCAGATGTCTAGACAGACTGTCTGTGTTCATGAACACTGTTACATTTGACGAGACGAGAGATATCCTTCTCTCAAAATATATGTAATTTAAAGTATAATGATTAATGCACGTAAATATAAACCTGTAATATTAGTGAAGAGAATAGCGAAATTGTGTTATCATGCATTTCTTAACATACAGCCTATTGAATAAATGATTTTAATCAAGTTACTGACGTGAAATATGGTTCAATATTTCAGAAATATTTTCGATGTATTGTCATCTGAAATTCGGAGAAAACAATATTTATATAATTGTTTTGTGTTCGCTTAATAAATATTAAAAAAATTCCCACATTTGTTTTGTGTTCAACTGAATTTCACTGAATATTGTGGAAGGATAATACAAGGATTTCATACAGAAACTGTTTAAGGAACTCGGCAGACCGGACCTCCAGGGGCCGGAAGTCTTTGCCTAAGTAAGGTTTCTTGATACCTGGGACGAATATACTCGTCCCAGTTGATACTAACGGCCCTGCACAGACCGCGTCAGTATTACACTATGGGAGATGCGAAATTACGCTAAACACTCGGCACTGGACAGACAGCTCATATCATATAATGATATGAAAAAATATGTATATATTAGTTTTGTGTTCGCTTAAAAAATATTTTTAAAAATATATATATGGCAACATTTATTTCGTGTTCAACTGAATTTCACTGAATATTGTGGAAGGACATGAAGGATTTCATACAGAAACTGTTTAAGGAACTCGCCAGACCGGACCTCCAGGGGCCGGAAGTCTTTGGCTAAGTAAGGTTTCTTGATACTAACGGCCCTGCACAGACCGCGTCAGTATTACACTATGGGAGATGCGAAATTACGCTAAACACTCGGCACTGGACAGACCGCTCATATCATATAATGTTACTGACATGAAATATAATTCAATATTTTAGAAATATTATCGATGTATTATTACACCCTTGAATTGAATATCCCATCTGAAATGTGGAGAGAAAACAAAAAAATATGAAAAATATGTATATATTAGTTTTGTGTTCGCTTAAAAAATATTTAAAAATATATATATGGCAACATTTATTTCGTGTTCAACGGAATTTCACTGAATATTGTGGAAGGACATACAAGGATTTCATACAGAAACTGTCTAAGGAACTCGGCAGACCGGACCTCCAGAGGTCTACGCAAAAAGAATGTGAAAATTACTTCACATGTCTGTTTTTTATTTAATTGTTCAGTCGCGAACAGTCTCCGTCTCGGTCTAACTACGGGGAGTAATCGTATATATTTATTAACACCGCCGTCCCCTGGCGAGGCTAGACGATCGACCGTGCGCCTTTATAATCCGATTAGCCTAATTCAGTCCACCGTCCACCGTTTACAGCAGGCATAATATATAGTGGTCTGACCAGCGCCGTTCCACCGAGGTCCGGACCTCCACAGGACGGGTAAGCTTTTGAACACGTATTACCTCGCCTCTCGAAAGTCCATCGGAGAATAGCGCAAAGCACCTTGGGAGAATATGTCAAAAATCTTGTCTCTACCCATTTACTCACGTGACCATATCTCTACGCTTGTTACAAGTTTACTCATTGGTCAAATTTAATATTCTTGATATGACATCGAGTTGTTTATGACTTACGGCTAAAATGAATTAGAGGCATCCTCTAAATAGGAATTATGACAGGCTTGGCGATTTTGTACCATGGTACAAAATAATTAGAGGCAGCCTCTAAATACGAATTATGACAGGCTCGGCATTTTATACCAGGGTACAAAATAATTAGAGGCAGCCTCTAAATACGAATTGTGGCAGGCTTGGCGATTTAGAGGCGATTTTATACCATGGTACAAAATAATTAGAGGCAGCCTCTAAATACGAATTATGACAGGCTCGGCATTTTATACCATGGTACAAAATAATTAGAGGCAGCCTCTAAATACGAATTATGACAGGCTTGGCATTTTGTACCATGGTATATATTATTTAGAGGCAGCCTCTAAATGACGAATTCTGACAGGGATGGCCAACCATACATGTCAGTCTGCAATACTGATATATTATTTTATGAACTATATACGACCAGGCCTACTTAAGAGGCCCCAAACCGCCCAATCCCCTTCCCGGGAACGACCACGAGGGAGGAGCATGTAAGACCTGACCGTGACATGGATTGTTGATCAGGGATAGATACTCATTGGATGAATATGTACAATGACCTACCTATGTCTGAAATATGAATTGCAATAAATAACTATGAACTTTCCAGCGGTTAGTGAGACGGTGACGCACAGACACGACGAAGGTGTCCTTTTGTGATTAGGGCTCCCGCAAGTTCACATTTAGTGAATCAGGATCAGTCTTCATTATTTCAGTTAAACAACCAACTCGCTGATCAACTTACCAAGCCAAGGCCAGGTATGATATCATATCATTCTCGCACCAGCATTTATTATAATGCACCAGGTTTTCAGTTTGGACCATGTAAAAGTGGTTCCGGTTGTGAGCCAGAGATATCATTATATGCATTGGGATGACCGAATGCTGCCAGCAAATACAACTTGTTACCCGGACACACGATCAGAGAAGTTGTATTCACTCGTTCACTCGACAACTGGTCAGTCGGTGGCTCAGCCGAGAAGCAGATTTCTCCCACAAAATTTACAGAACTATTTACTGATAATAATGCCAGCATGCTTATTCCATAGTGTGCTATACATCGTATAAGAACATACATGGCAATACAAAGAATTGAATATTTAGAGGCTGCCTCTAAATAATATATACCATGGTACAAATGCCAAGCCTGTCATAATTCTGTATTTAGAGGCTGCCTCTAATTATTTTGTACCATGGTATAAAAAATGCCGAGCCTGTCATATCTGTATTTAGAGGCTGCCTCTAATTATTTTGTATCATGGTATAAAATCGCTCTAAATCGCCAAGCCTGCCACAATTCGTATTTAGAGGCTGCCTCTAATTATTTGTACCATGGTATAAAATGCCGAGCCTGCCATAATTCGTATTTAGAGGCTGCCTCTAATTATTTTGTACCATGGTATAAAATCGCCAAGCCTGTCATAATTCCTATTTAGAGGATGCCTCTAATTCATCTTAGCCGTAAGTCGTAAATTTTCTCCTTCTTATTACTTCCACCAATGATATGCGCTTTCACAAATTTGGTGCCGGGCTTTACGCTCCTCCCTTTTTTTTGATTTGGCGGGAAATGTAGGGCCGAAATGTAGACGGAAGATGGCGGATCCGTCGAGGCTCAGGTCGCCAAATGCACCTTCTAATCGCATGCAGTTGATGTGAGTTCAGAATAGACAACGCGACTTAAACACCCTTCTGAATGGAATCCGAGAGCAGGCAGCAGCAAATCCCCGACAACCTGATGGTGATCGAGTCATCCACAGGCAGAATTCTTCACGACTGTCACTGTCAAGTTCAAGCAACAGGGTTCAAAACCTTACCGGTATATATGCGGACCTGACCAGACCGGTACTTCCTGGGACGGCGCTGGTGGGACTCCTATACATAATACGGGGGATAATAGGGCTCAATGTCATCACACAGTTTGATATCTGACCCGCGGGGCCGATTTGTCGGGGCCAGATGAGATAATAGCGGAACGAAAGCTTGATATTTTTCGGAAAATGACCCTGGAAATTCGGTAGCTCCGCCTCTCGGAGAAGCCCCGGGGAGAACTCATTTACTGTTACGGACAAGGCTTGTGTTTTGGCAGTGATTAACTATTGATTTTTTTTACAGACCTTATAGACTCTTGGGGAAAAAATTATCGTTTGCATCATCATTTATACATTGGAATTTCATAACACGAATGTTTGTAGACATCATCATTTATGAATGCTTGAATACGGATGTTCTCAATATTTGACTGAAATAATTATGCTGAAGTGTCAATTATATAAACACTCGCAAAATGATGTCTTCACTTTCTCAAAGTATATTTTAAAACAAATATCGTGACGGAAAACATAAACATATCAAATATATACTTTTTATTTAACAAAATGTATCGTTTAATTACAACATTGAATTGAATAATAATTAAATTTTTTGGGGGTAATGTTTATTTGCCAATATATTATATAGCGCTTTCTAGCCGTCAGATTAGTCTTAACTGACTCTTGTTCTCGGGGGTCTATTCATAACCTGCCCCCAATGGTTTATTTTAATTCATTCAGCAAACTTGTTAACAAAATCTGTCTTCTACGTGTCTGTCAATCAGATGTCTAGACAGACTGTCTGTGTTCATGAACACTGTTACATTTGACGAGACGAGAGATATCCTTCTCTCAAAATATATGTAATTTAAAGTATAATGATTAATGCACGTAAATATAAACCTGTAATATTAGTGAAGAAAATATCCTGGGAGAATAGCGAAATTGTGTTATCATGCATTTCTTAACATACAGCCTATTGAATAAATGATTTTAATCAAGTTACTGACGTGAAATATGGTTCAATATTTCAGAAATATTTTCGATGTATTGTCATCTGAAATTCGGAGAAAACAATATTTATATAATTGTTTTGTGTTCGCTTAAAAAATATTTAAAAAATGCCCACATTTGTTTTGTGTTGAACTGAATTTCACTGAATATTGTGGAAGGACATACAAGGATTTCATACAGAAACTGATTAAGGAACTCCGCAGACCGGACCTCCAGGGGCCGGAAGTCTTTGGCTAAGTAAGAGCAAGTAAGGTTTCTTGATACTAACGGCCCTATTACCGATGTATTATTACACCCTTGAATGGAATATCCCATCTGAAATTTGGAGAGAAAGCAAAAAATATGAAAAAATATGTATATATTAGTTTTGTGTTCGCTTAAAAAATATTTTAAAAAATATATATATGCCAACATTTGTGTCGTGTTCAACTGAATTTCACTGAACATTGTGGAAGGATAATACAAGGATTTCATACAGAAACAGATTAAGGAACTCGGCAGACCGGACCTCCAGGGGCCGGAAGTCTTTGGCTAAGTAAGGTTTCTTGATACTAACGGCCCTGCACAGACCGCGTCAGTATTACACTATGGGAGATGCGAAATTACGCTAAACACTCGGCACTGGACAGACCGCTCATATCATATAATGTTACTGACATGAAATATAATTCAATATTTTAGAATATTATCGATGTATTATTACACCCTTGAATTGAATATCCCATCTGAAATGTGGAGAGAAAACAAAAAATATGAAAAAATATGTATATATTAGTTTTGTGTTCGCTTAAAAAATATTTAAAAAAATATATATATGCCAACATTTGTGTCGTGTTCAACTGAATTTCACTGAATATTGTGGAAGGATAATACAAGGATTTCATACAGAAACAGATTAAGGAACTCGGCAGACCGGACCTCCAGGGGCCGGAAGTCTTTGGCTAAGTAAGGTTTCTTGATACTAACGGCCCTGCACAGACCGCGTCAGTAATACACTATGGGAGATGCGAAATTATGGTAAACACTCGGCACTGGACAGACAGCTCATATCATCTGAAATTTGGAGAAAAGAATATGAAAAGGGCCGCTCCACATACGGATTTCGCGGCCCATCAACTCAATGTTTTATTTTAATTCCATGTTACATTTCTCATTTCATTGGTGATGTTTACAATCGCTATGTTTTAAAATAAAATAATAAATAAATGAACAAATAAATAGATAAATAACAAGTCGAGTGTGGAGTGAGATATAAATATTAGATGTTACGGTATATTTCTTAGTTCATTTAAGATCGATTGATTTTGATTGATTGATTGAAATAACAGTTTACGGTACAGATTTCGCAGCCCATCAACTCAATGATTTAAGATCTTTACAATGGCTGTAATTTAAAAGAATGGTCGTGTTTTAACTTGCCGTAAATAACCTTGATCACATTTGACACCTTTTAGATTGGCCATGAATTTGATCGCAAGCTCAAATCTTAATCCTCTTAAAGTTCTGTCAAATTTCCGTTTACATACTTTCACTTGCTATATGTCTCATGCTGATCCGCTTAAAAATAATATTGGATTAAGTATTCACTCATCGGCTCGTCAAATAGAACAATATAATTTAGTGCTTCATTTTTCTTTGATAATTTATATTTTTTTATGAAAACGGTGGACAGCAGCCTGGATATGAAATGCTTTTGAATTGTTGGTATAATTTAGTGCTTCATTTTGCTTTGATAATTTATATTTTTTATGAAAACGGTGGACAGCAGCCTGGATATGAAATGCTTTTGAAATCTTTAAATGTATGATACGAATGATATCGGTGACGTGAGGGGCGGGGGGAGAATAGAAAAACTAAAATAACCCTATAGATATATAGATTTTAAACCTTAAAACATACACCAGAGATGGAAACAAATAACAATGACAATTGACACACACAAAACGAAACTTGCAAGTAGGCCTACCGGTACCGGTATAATGCAATAATGATAAATGTGCACCAACGATAACACTTCCAAGCATTTAAAAATTTGAACACATTCATAATAATATATTCAATATTACTTTATTCAGAAATAAAATGTGCTCATTGTGCCCTCCAATATTTTACGAAAAGGTCTATGCAAAAAGAATGTGAAAATTACTTCACTTGTCCGTTTTTTATTTAATTGTTCAGTCGCGAACAGTCTCCGTCTCGGTCTAACTACGGGGAGTAGTCGTATTTATTTATTAACACCGCCGAAATAACCGGACCCTGGCGAGGCTAGACGATCGACCGTGCGCCTTTATAATCCGATTAGCCTAATTCAGTCCACCGTCCACCGTTTACAGCAGGCATAATATATAGTGGTCTGACCAGCGCCGTTCCCCTGAGGTCCGGACCTCCACAGGACGGGTAAGCTTTTGAATACGTATCGTATTTGTATGTTCAATTTTATTCATTCTATGTATGCGTTTTTAGCCACATGTTGGCACAAACTTCACGCAATAAATTATCTATCTATCTATTAAGCATGTCAATATCATAAGAAAGGGATCCGACAGTTGCATCTGGAGAGGAACGTAGCTATCAAACAGGTTTTTGCCCTCCAAAAACATACGCAGAAATCTGGTCCTAGTTTTCGTCTCCCTTACGAGTTCAGCCATTTGAGGTAACTTTCACTTCCTTTTGGACGTAATTTTCATAATTTTCACGCTGTGTGTGTCTTCTGTTTTCTAATTGTTTAGAATGTCCTGGGACAAGTTCAGCAATAGAACATAGACCGCGAATTATGGCGGCGAGGAGACATTCTAACGAGTCAACAGGCACACCACCCAGGATCGGTTTGCAGGTAAACAACCATGAACGAGTCTGCTTATGGTGCAGACGAAAACTGGGCCATAGATAATACCGTACGCATACACAATATTCGAAGCAAAATTGAACCAACACAAACAAAGTCCAGTCGGGTCATAGCTGTTTGATTTGTTATATTTTAGTCTCGCTCAACCTCCACACCAGTTCTTTTTAACAGTATAAATGTGACGTTTACAAGTGAACTTTTACAATGTGCCACACAATGTGACTTTTGGCAGCATCGTTTGTAACCCAGAAACTCTGGCTGTGATAGGCGAATATAGGTAAGGGGGCGTGGCATTCCTATCACAGCCCAGATCGAGGGTGGGTTAAATTTTGGCGATAAAAATTTATCTCGCGAAAAAGCGGCTTTTCGCTGACGAAAATAACGAAACGGGAGAGAAAAATATGCCAATTTGATACAGTTTGACCGACCTGAGCTTCTTTGTCCATGTACCATCTATCACAACTGTTTTGATGCTGACAAAATGTGATCAAATGTGTGAGAAAAAACCTCCATTGATTTTAACGTTTTCGCGCCTTTCTGACATCTTGTGAGAATATGACCTTCACTATTTTGATCTCGTGACCTTTCTGGTCACGTTCGAATAAACACACGTCGCTATTGGTTTAAAACCAACATGACCCATTTCTTGATGACGTGAGTCGAAAGGTCAACCCCATTCTGTGCATGTCCCTGTAAACTATGGAGAAAGAAACACAATGGTTTTGTTGACAAAATCCGTGTTTGATGGCATCTAATTAAAGGAGTCATTAGGTGGTTGTCATAGTGCTGGAGATGCCAAAACATATTATTTATTCGATAAAATTCCCCACGCCGTGTGCAGTTAAACATCTCGAGCGACTGACGTCTTATTTTTTTGTTTCCTTTTCGGTCTGTATAAGTGATTCGGGCTAAGGGGTCAGCAACAACAACCAAAAAAAATAGACTCCTTAGCCGATGTTTTCGAGCTACATCGTTTGGAATTGCCTAGGATTACAACAACAAAAACTTAGCTGTTTGTTGGTGCTGTTTGCCCCTCAAATGATGTTGTTGTTGTTGTCATGTGAAATTGTGGCTCAGGCGGGTGAGCTACGAAATCTAGATACGGTTTGCCGAGCATGCAATGTCACGAGTCCAGTGAAACCTCCACCTTTCTAACCTCGGGATTTATTGGGGAGTTAGCAAGTTACATGAGTTGTAATAATGTTATGCTGTACCCCCTTCAGAAGAATATTCAAGTGAATCCCCACCTAATCCTCGACCAAATAAAATAAACAGGTCAGAGCAAAGGACTAACTGGGATATAGCCCATTTGGGATTGGGATATTTTGACCGATTTTCATACTAAACGACAATGGCAAATTTGGTATTTAAACTACAAAAACAAGATAGAACCTACTTCACAAAACTGCCAATGCTATTGTATAATTATGCGGACTTTTTCTCGCCAAAATTACTCCCTGTGATATTGCAATTGCATGCATTATCTTTTCGTATTGTTGTTGCAGTATACATGTACTTCCCATCACTCACTACTGTTACATATCTTTATGCGAACAGAATAACTAGCAAACTATGCCAGCTTGAAAATATGGAAGTATAAAAAAAATATCCAAATGGGATATTTTATCCCAGTTAGTCCTTTTCCCTGATCTGATGAATGACACCCCTCCAATCTGTGGAGTTGCACTAACCATCTTAAGGCCCATTCTCATGATGCGATTTGTGGTAACAACTCGGCGAGGGAATTCCCCGATTTGTAGCATGCAAATAATCGCATGAAATAGACTCTGTTCTATTTCATTATGATTTGTAGCAGGCGACTAAAAGTGTATGTGTGTTCTCATGATGCAACAATGCTACAAGTCACACCATGAGAATGGGCCTTTAGCTATGCCGGCCCATTTATACTAATGCTCACAACTGACTCTCTTTGCCACTGATTTTATAATACAGAAATGACAATTTAGTACTGGTAAAGAGAAAGAATAATTTAACCGTTAAAGAGAATCGATCCCATGACCCTTCCAATCCAACCATGAGTTGTTCTTACAATGTACCATTTGAGCTATTAATCATCACAATGAAAGCTAAATGGTATTGCAATGTGTTCAACTTTTTTCAGCACAGAGTATGTTGTCTACGTCTGTTATAAGATGAGTTAGACGGTCCTGTGCATGAACAATCCATCAGACCAGTGAAACTTTTGACACATAAATTTGTAGTCATCTCCAAACAGGCATGGCCAAACATATGAGTTGATATTTCATAAAAATAGTTAACCATTTATGTAGAAAGGGTAATCAAGACATAAATGTGGTACAGTTGACTTGTATGGAAAAAAGTGTAAAGGTATTATTTATTTTGCAGATCATACCACATGCTTGTTAGCAGAAGTTTGATAAACCATTCCAATCATCTTTCACAGGCCTAACTTTAGTATTGAAAAGTGGCATTATTTCTCTCGAACCACCTACTAAGATGCCAATTAGTCAAAAGCCCTGGTACTAGTTATTTTGAATTGACCTAATTTCCAACAACTTCTTTAGAAACGGCAGAACGGAATGTTTTGAAACTTAGCATACCTGATACATTGTACTTAGACCAAGACATCGCCAACTCGACTTGGTCTGTCAATTCAATATAGACAACATGGCCTAATCAAAATCATCAGATTTTCAAATATTGGATTTGAACATGGAAAGTGGATGTTATCGGACCCCATGATACATGTACCTAATATTGTGGTTTGCATGTTGGAAATTACTTCCCTTGGCATGAAAATGCTAGCAGATGGCGCTGTATCTGTACAACAAATATAGGTGCAGCTAGGTTCTCCTGTGGATCTTCATCAACATATCCTATGGACTGAGACGTTTTTGATAATCCCAAACTTAAGAACATCTTTTGTTTTCATGCGTGCATCATCGCGGAATGAGTGGTCATATGAAGACCACTTCCTCCGTTCATATGTCTTTCACTGTATTACTGCCACAACCACAGGTTTTGACTGCAATTTAGCCATTTCTCACTTGTTAAAATCAGATATGCTGTAGTCAAAATCCAAAGAAAGAAAACATTTGTTGTGTAATAGTTCATGAGTACCAGGTTGTGGCAGGTTGAATTCCGAGCAGCATGTCATGCATTGGTTGGAAGACTTGTTCAATTTGGTCAAAACCAGCATTGTCAATGTCAGTCATTGGTCATCGGTTCACTGGCATTATATTTCCTGTTACATTTTCAATTAGCGAAATATAGTCATGTCTACATGTACTTATGAATTCCACCATATGCAATTACTCATAGACCTATAGCTCTATCCTTTTTTTATGAGATTTTCACAAAATTGACATTCATCTTCAATTCATAGGCATTTTCTAGTCACCCGGCAGCCATCTTGTTCTGTCATGCATCTAGGTTGTCATGTGATCTGCATGAGTGAATGACCTTGAATTTCAAAGTCAGAATCAGATTCAGAATATTTTATTGCTGATCAGTCACTATGCCCTCTCGGAGCAAACAATCACAATGCAAATACATAATAATATTAAGGCCATTGTCACTTGATTAGTTGTTTAGCATGACCAGCCCTCATCTATATTTTGAGGGCAAATAATTAAAATAGATGAGGAAATCCCTCGTCTATTTTAATTATTTGCCCTTAAAGTCCTGGATTTACATTTTCATGAGTAAAACTTACTCATTTTCTTTATATTCACATACAATTAGTTTGCAATTTAATAATTAATAATAAATAATTATAGCATCTAGCATGTGTATCTAAAAAAAAAGGTCATGCTAAACAACCAATCAAGTGACAATGGCCTAATGATTGAACAACACAGTTTATAACTTACAAGTTGAATCACCTGGGGAATGTTCGACAAACCTGTTGGAATTGCTACTGGCTGGGTGAACTGGGGAATGTTGGACATGCTGGCATTTTGGAATAACTACTGGGTGAACTAGGGAATGTTTGGACTTGCTGGCCTGTTGGAATTACATGTACTACTGGGTGAACTAGGGAATGTTTGGACATGCTGGCCTGTTGGAATTACATGTACTACTGGGTGAACTAGGGAATGTTTGGACATGCTGGCCTGTTGGAATTACATGTACTACTGGGTGAACTAGGGAATGTTGGATATGCTGGCCTGTTGGAATTACATGTACTACTGGGTGAACTAGGGAATGTTTGGACATGCTGGCCTGTTGGAATTACATGTACTACTGGGTGAACTAGGGAATGTTTCAACTTTGGACATGCTGGCCTGTTGGAATAACTACTGTGTGAACTAGGGAATGTTTGGATATGCTGGCCTGTTGGAATTACATGTACTACTGGGTGAACTAGGGAATGTTTGGACATGCTGGCCTGTTGGAATAACTACTGTGTGAACTAGGGAATGTTTGGATATGCTGGCCTGTTGGAATTACATGTACTACTGTGTGAACTAGGGAATGTTTGGACATGCTGGCCTGTTGGAATAACTACTGTGTGAACTAGGGAATGTTTGGACATGCTGGCCTGTTGGAATTACATGTACTGCTGGGTGAACTATTGTGTGTCCCAACTAATCTATTGAGAACGTTTTGTTTGATTTTTTGAGAAATATATATTGTCGTGTTCTGAAACTAATGTCACTGGTAAAATGCAATTATCATAGTATTCATTCAAAATATTAGCAAACAACATTCTGTAGAACTATCTGTTTGAAACATTTTCTGTATTGGGTGTCATTCTCTGGGTTAAATTTTGACGTCAGCCATTGTTGATTTGGACCAGTTCAATACTCCTAGGTTTGATAGGCATTCTATTCCACTCGTGGAATTTTCACAGTTCCACAATGTCACAAATCAACAATAATGCCATGATGTCACAATAAGACGTTACAAAGACAATTTATCAATACTGGCCACAGTAGCAACGTCTTAGCGTTGACCCTGACGTCACAATAGAAAATGACAACCTCCCACTCCTTTGCACATATGGGACAGTCTCCCTCAGCCTTGGCGATGTCCAAATTTAACCCAGAGAATGACCACCCAAAACAGAAAATGTTTCAAACAGATAGTTCTACTGAGTGCTGTTTGGTAATATTTTGACTGAATACTATAATATTTGCATTGTACTAGTGACATAAGTTTCAGAACACAACAATATATATTTTTTCAAAAATTGGACAAAACGTTCTCAATAGATTAGTTGGGACACACAATAGGGAATGTTTGGACATGCTGGCCTGTTGGAATTACATGTATTACTGGGTGAACTAGGGAATGTTGGATATACTGGCCTGTAGGAATTACATGTACTACTGGGTGAACTAGGGAATGTTTGGACATGCTGGCCTGTTGGAATTACATGTACTACTGGGTGAACTAGGGAATGTTGGACATGCTGGCCTGTTGGAATTACATGTACTACTGGGTGAACTAGGGAATGTTTGGACATGCTGGCCTGTTGGAATTACATGTACTACTGGGTGAACTAGGGAATGTTTGGACATGCTGGCCTGTTGGAATTGCATGTACTACTGGGTGAACTACGGAATGTTTGGACATGCTGGCCTGTTGGAATTACATGTACTACTGGGTGAACTAGGGAATGTTTGGACATGCTGGCCTGTTGGAATTACATGTACTACTGGGTGAACTAGTGAATGTTTGGACATGCTGGCCTGTTGGAATTACATGTACTACTGGGTGAACTAGGGAATGTTGGATATGCTGGCCTGTTGGAATTACATGTACTACTGGGTGAACTAGGGAATGTTTGGACATGCTGGCCTGTTGGAATTACATGTACTACTGGGTGAACTAGGGAATGTTGGATATGCTGGCCTGTTGGAATTACATGTACTACTGGGTGAACTAGGGAATGTTGGATATGCTGGGCTGTTGGAATTACATGTACTACTGGGTGAACTAGGGAATGTTTGGACATGCTGGCCTGTTGGAATAACTACTGTGTGAACTAGGGAATGTTGGACATGCTGGTCTGTTGGAATAACTACTGTGTGAACTAGGGAATGTTGGACATGCTGGTCTGTTGGAATAACTACTGTGTGAACTAGGGAATGTTGGACATGCTGGCCTGTTGGAATAACTACTGTGTGAACTAGGGAATGTTGGACATGCTGGTCTGTTGGAATAACTACTACGTGAATGAGGGAATGTTGGACATGCTGGCCTGTTGGAATAACTACTGTGTGAACTAGGGAATGTTGGACATGCTGGCCTGTTGGAATAACTACTGTGTGAACTAGGGAATGTTGGACATGCTG
Source organism: Hanleya hanleyi (assembly GCA_036873755.1). Classification (NCBI taxonomy): domain Eukaryota; kingdom Metazoa; phylum Mollusca; class Polyplacophora; order Lepidopleurida; family Hanleyidae; genus Hanleya; species Hanleya hanleyi. The sequence continues at coordinate 6 of JAVTVY010044545.1, read as the reverse complement.
GTCTGT
>JAVTVY010044544.1:0-20793 GCA_036873755.1 Hanleya hanleyi | reverse complement strand
AATGGCTCCGAGAAAGCCGCCTTGCTGTAACACCTTTTTCTTTTGTGTTTGAGAGACTCGCTTCTGGACTAAGGTTCGCAGACCTGTCTTATGCTTGGCCAACTTCGCCTTCTGAGCCGGAGTCAGTGGTACGTTGCCTTTTAAGATATTGAGTCCAATCTCACACAGACAGCACACGAGAGCAGGGTCTGCGCCGCGTACAATGGTTCGAACCAACTCGGGTGGGGCCGTCTTCAATACACGGAGCGTCGGAGCATGCTTCCGTACTCGAGCAGACATCATGTACAACTGATGCTAGAACCCACAACCCCGCTCTTTTTATCTACCTACCTCGTGAATATTGAACAGAGACAAAAGTCAACCATGATGTGGTATTAATTCTTTTATTATCCCCAACATCAAACACACACCCCAGCTGCGGGGGAACCACTGTGGGTGTGTTTACATTATTTTTGCATGTACACGTGGTGGGTCTCTCCGGGAAAGATACCGGTCCGTTTTCGAAGGTGGTCGGGAGTGGCTTGCTTCAGGTCGAAGAGCATATACCCGTGCTGAGGGGTTGTCGCATCTTTAAAGGCTGCAAACGCAAACGCAGTGCGTCCAGGGTACATCTGTCTCGTCAGGTGCAGTACTTGAGTGGTATCTCTCGGGTTTTTAAAGACCACCAAGTAGTGGGCATTTAAGCTGATGTTCCGATTTTCTTTGTTTTTACTGAACAGATTCTGCACAATGTAGATGATGCTGAGACGTCGATGATGGCTGCCTTTGGTAAAGAGTTGGGTGACCCGCGCATCCGTCTCCGCCATGAGATCATCGAGAACCACCAAGGTGTCCGGTTCCAAATCGGCCAGGTTGGGTAGCCCTTCAACGAACGTGATGTGGGGCATTGCTGCGTACGCCGCCTGCCATTTTCCGTAACACCACACGACTCGGGCAATGGGTGGAGTAATCATGCTGTCGGCGTGTTCGAGGAGCTTTGTGACGAAATGCGTTTTGCCGGAACCCGTCGGTCCTGCGATGACGCAGGTGAAGGGGTGTTGCCACCGAGGGTCCATGGTTGGAGGTGTATCCGCTGTCGTGGTAACCCACTCTTGTAAATTTGGTACGAGTGAACTGCGGTCGTCGGTGCGTCGAGCTTTGGTACAGTTGTCGATGGGCGTTCACTGTGAGTGATGAAATCCGGTGGGTTTTCAGACGTAGTGGGTGCACTTGGTGTAGGTGTTGAGTCTATACTCGGTGTAGCCTGTACACGGGGTGTGGTGGTGGTGATGACTGGGCTCGTTTCGGTCACGGGGTTGCCTGGTGCTATCTGTAGACTGGTTTGACTGGCGGCTGGCGGTTGTGTCTTTGGTGGGATGAGTAGAGTGCTGAGATAGGCTACGTCGTAAAACACATCTCCGTACAACACACTCAGCAGGGTTAGCAATATCACTACAGAGCCCACTTGTGCTTTGCGCGTTTTGGGCGACGCTGTGTTCAGAGACGATTGCACCGTGTTCATGGTCGAACGTGGAATGCAGAATGATGGCGGTGGTGTCTGGTTTTATAGTCGTTTCACCTGGTTGGCGGCGACCCACGAATTGAAGGAACTGGGCCAGCCTTGCCATTTGACGAAATAAAATGGGATGCCACGTCGACGTTCGGTTTTTAGGATGCGTTCCACCGTGTAGTAATCTTGCTTTGTTTTTAAAACAGGTTGTAATTCCAGCTGGTAAAACGTCCCTAGCAACGGTTCCCCTTGAAGATCTTCCAGTTCATAGACTCGCCGCTGTCGGGGTAGGCGCCGTTTAATCAGGAAGTGCTCATCGCTCCAGTTGGGCAAGTAACTTTTCTCGAACTTGCCCTTGACTTTACTGATCCGTACAGGGTCCCCCACCTTGAACTCCTTCTTCGGCATAGGCTGCGATTGTATGGGGTATAAGACTCGGCGGACTTGGGCTTCATTGCGTTGGGTCACGGTAATGGGGGCTCTCTGTATACTCCGGTGATAGGCTCTGACAAGTTTCGGGAGAACATCGATGTACCGCCTTGTATTCTTATAGGTGAAATATTTATACATACGGCCTTTGAAAGTCCTGTTGAACCTTTTCACAACAGAAGCCTTGGTCTCGTTGTAAGTGTGACAGAAGAAGACCTTCTGTTTCTTGAGAAAGGCTTGGAACGGTCTGTTGAGGAATTCCGTGCCTTCGTCGGTTTGCATATACAAGGGTTTGCGCCCGGTCTTGAAGATGTCCTTGAACGCCGCTATGAGATTCGCCCCCGTTTTCGTCCGGATGGGTACCACCCACGCATACTTTGACAGGATATCGATGCACGTCAAGATATACCGATTCCCATCGTTGTGTTTGGCAAAGGCACTCATATCGACCAAATCCGCTTGCCATTGGGCATCTAGTCCTCCCACGATGACCCGGTTCCGTGGAAAATGGCGGCGAGCAGTTCGATGTAAGGTATAGGTGTCTTGTTTTTTTAACCAATCTCGGACTTGGGCCCGTTGTATCCCCTGGGGTTTGGCCGCTCGATAGAGAGCTGACAATGCACTATAGGCCGCCGGACTGTCGGGACTGTAGTATAAGTTATCCAACACCTTCTCCCAGCGCTTCATGGTGACAAAATGATAATGGACCCGGGGAGTATGGTTTATTTATAACGAAGTCTGATATTCGGGTTCTACCACCGTTGTATATATCCTAGGCTGACTGAGTCTAGCCGGATAATCAATGGCTTCGTCGTCTGGTTCATTGGTAGAAATTTGTTCATTGGGATTCACATTGTCCATGGTAAATGACTCGTCTGATGACCACTTGATAAGCACTTGATCCACATCTGCCACGGCATCTTCCAATGCAGACCATAGAACTGGTGAAGGGTAAAATGCACTGTACCACCATCTAGTCGAGCCAATTGAGCAAAGAAGGGGTCGCGTCGGACGTACACATCGTGACACAAGTGGATGAGGTCGCCGTCCAGCTCACCAGATAACACCCGTTTTAATTTGATCCAGCCCGCCCGGAACAGACGAATGTGAGCCGGGCACGGTTGTGTAGGGTCCGCATCACAGATGTCTCCCACCTCCTCCATGATATCGACCTTATCCGCGTAGACGTGCAGGAAGACCTCGGGTGTCAAGCTGAGAAACGCCCTTATTATATGCTCCGTCATGGTTAGTTCGTGAATGGTCCAGGTTTGACGGTCTCTCGTATTTATGGGGAACAAAAGTTTATGACGTCAGAACATGGTGCATTATGGGCTTGTCACATGAAACGTACACCCCAAATTGTCTGTGAATATCTGGCGCTGGGGTCACAGTTCATTTCTGGCTGCTTTCATTTGGGTTCCGATGCCGTACCGGCCTGCGTTGTATGGATGCAATTGTCACTGGGCTGACTGAGTGTAGCCGGATAATCAATGGCATCGTCGTCTGGTTCATTGCTAGGTTTGATCATTTGTTCATTGGGTTCTGCTGCCGCTTCACTCAGGGCACGAGCCCACCCCAACTGATCAGCTGACCGCTCGTCCGGTGTAAACAGCTGGTCCACAATGGGCACCACTTTCTCGAAGACTGTCCACAGATCGAGGTCTAGGGTGAAGCCTCGCGTAGGGTCTTGGTAACGCCTCAGGCGTGGGAAGAAGAGTCCACGGTGTACGTAGATGGCATTGTCTATGTGGATGAGGTTTCCGTCGAGCTCACCGCTCAACACCCGTTTAAATTTGGTCCAGCCGTCCCGGTGTAGCGTAACCGTATTCGATACGGTCTCAGCGCGCGACCAGCAAACATCTCCACGGTCTTCAACGATGGTGACTTTATCTTCATAGACGTGTAACCCCACCTGGGGTGTTAGGAGAAGGATGGCTCGTAGGACTGGTGACATGGTTGACCCAATGACGAACGGTGAATGACACATACTTTGACTGTCTCTCGTATTTATGGTCAGGTCTCTCGGTGACATGGTTGACCCAAGGACGAACGGTGAATGACGCACACTGTGACTGACCCTCGTATATATCCGTTGCACATAAGCGCATGCGTGGAAACTCTAAAGAGCCGTTCCATTTCTGTCGTTGTCACTGCCACAGCGTCAGGGTCAATAGGGCAAAAACCATGACGAGGCCAACGAGCCGTCGCTGGTTCCGACGTGAGCGCTCGTGGTCCATAGACCGGGCATCAAGGATGGCTGTCATAATCCAGTAGTGGTGAGTGATAGCAGACCCCTCCATCGAGTCCACTCTGTCGAGGACCGCTTCTGTGAACTCTTTCAGGATCTGGCGTCGCCCCTCGTTGTCGTTGCCATCTGCTAACATGGATCGAACCACTGCTCGGTAAACCGTGAGTGAATTAACCACGGTCGCGTGCTGTAAAATGCGAGTCGCATAGGGATAGGTCTCCGTCATGGTTCTGCAACAATAGGAATGGAGGTGTGGGATCCATAGGGCCGTGTTTTATAGACCCTGTCACGCTTGCGCGCCTATACATAGCTGTAAGGGATACATGCATTCCATACAGGCGGTGGGAAACCCGGATGTTGAAAGTACATGCATAAGGTCTAAGGAAAAATTGGAACTCTTCTGTGTTCGGAGGTAGTTTTAGTGAAACCGGAAGTGACGTCACACCCACTTGCGCAGAACCCGCACCACCAAACCACAACCATGGACCCATAGGGGTTGAGTACCCCAAACACACGCCCATGCGTATATTTCTATACTACGACCAGACTGCGCATGCGCAGACTCTTGAACACTCTTGGACTCTTGGACGAACCAGGCGTCCAGACGGGTGCTCCTTCACGAGAGCTTCAAAATAAGACCTCATATGACTCCATAGGACCATTAGTGGCCCATGTCGACCCGAAAATGTCTATTTCCATACCCTTTTCCCACAATTCCCTGTTTGCGCATGCGCAGAATGTCAAACACGGACCAGACGATAGTCCAGGCGGATGCTCCCTCACATAGGCTTCACATGGATACCTCACTCGACCCAATCGGCCCACTAGGGGCTCCCCTAGATCCCAAAACGTCTATTTTCAAACTCTTGATCTACTGCGCATGCGCAGAATGACGTCAGTTCCACGTGTCACCCACTCCGTCGGATGCGCCTTCACGAATGCTTCACATGGATACCTCATACGACTCCATAGGACCCATAGTGGCCCATGTCGATCCCAAAATGTCTATTTTCATACCCTTTCACCACAATTCACTGTTTGCGCATGCGCAGAATGTCGAACACGGACGACACACTAGTCCAGGCAGATGCCCCCTCACATAGGCTTCACATGGATACCTCACTTGACCCCATCGGACCAATAGGGGCTTACCTAGATCCCAAAACGTCTATTTCCATACCCTTTTCCCACAATTCACTGCCTGCGCATGCGCAGAATGTTGACAACGACCGAGATACTAGTCCAGACGGATGCCCCTTCATGTGTGCTTCACAATGGTACCTCATACAACTCTATCGGCCCATTAGGGGCTCCCCTAGACCCGAAAACGTCTATTTTCATACCCTTGGTCTACTGCACATGCGCAGAATGCCGATATTTCAACCCCACACCCAGTCCATCAGATGCCCCCTCACATAGGTTTCACAATAATACCTCACTCGACTCAATCGGACCAATAGTGGCTCCCCTAGATCCCAAAACGTCTATTTCCATACCCTTTGTCCACCGCGCATGCGCAGAATGACATATTTCAACCCCGCACCCAGCCCATCAGATGCCCCTTCACGAAGGCTTGATATTGATACCTCACTCAACTCAATCGGACCAATAGTGGCTCCCCTAGATCCCAAAACGTCTATTTCCATACCCTTTGTCCACCGCGCATGCGCAGAATGACGATATTTCAACCCCACATCCAGCCCATCAGATGCGCCTTCACGAATGCTTCACATTGATACCTCATACGACCCCATCGGACCATGCAGTGTATTTAAAGTGTGGGGACTACTTTTTCTCCGCGGAAGCTTTTTCCCGCGACCGCATCACCGCCAGACCGCATCACCGCCAGACCGCATCACCGCGGAAGAATACATGCCCAGGGGGCCTTTGCCGGAACTATAGCGACCCGGAGTTACCTCCCCCTAGATTGGAACTCTTCTATGTTGGGGTAGTTTTGTCAAAATACTCGCTTCTGATTGGCTGTCGCATAAGGTCAAAGGCCACCTCGCAGGCAAATTTGCTGACAAAATTTTTAGACTCCCACGATTTATTTAGACTCAGTTGGGTAACCGAAAAAGACTTTTTTTTGCCTTGGCAATCAACGCGGCTTACTGGACACTGCTTTCCAGGGGAAGAGGCAAGAGTGTCACATTCACCTAGCCCCATACACCTGGATGGAACTGACCCGCTCTTCCGAGAAAGCCAATCAGTAGGCCTACATTGTTGACGTAGGTAAAGTGAAGAAACGCCTCTTGCTCCACGATGTTCATTCTCATGGCATCAGATTGTATATCCCCTATTGTCATATATACCCTCTGATGTCAAAGTGGGGCTAATTGCGGCGCGCAGCTTTTCTGCGCATGGCTCTCGCCCAATCAACAGCCTCCGTTACTAAATGAAGCGAACTTGTTGAGATTATCGAATGGGCCCGATGATTTCCGAAAAGCTCAGCATGACTTCGGCAAGCCAATCAACATAGGCGTTGTATATCGACGAGAACGAACAGTGGCAAATCTTTGGGGGGGCGTCCTGTTTAAAAAACCGGACTGGTATTTGTGATCTGTCAGTTAACTTCCATCATGAACGAGCAAGTAAATGTACTTCAAACCCTGGGATTTACTGCCACATATCTTGGACCTGGCGATTGCGACAGAGAAAAACTACAGGAGGGATCTTATTCATTTGTATTCTCAAGCCTCGAATTACTGTTAAACCAGGAAGAGAACCGCGATTTGCTAATTAAACACGGGAAAACCACGGCAGTTATTGTCGCCGACGTGGCTCATGCGTTGATTCGATGCATGGTAACTTTATAAACAGGTAAATTATAATAATAAAATAACAATAATAAATTATGATATAATTTTAAATATAATACTGAAAATTGTGATAATACTGTTATTGTCATTTGTTAATTCAAAGCGAATTTATTTGATCAACATTTTTAAGTTTGAGCAAATTTAAATAAGTTAGTTTGATAAAAAAAATTGCCATTTGAAAAAAAAACTGAATCAATTATTAAATTAAATCTCAGTTGCTAAACTGAAATCCGTTATTTTCAGACAAAATCTTAATATTATTTATGGTTACAACCAGGGAAACACATTTAACTGCAGATATATTATTATTTAATATTTAGTATACTATGACCAAATTATGCCAATGATGTGTTCCGATGCATATTTCTCGTCCACCTCCTCTACTGTTTTTACTACTTACTTGTTGCACATAAATACATAATAATATATACCTCAATGAGGTTCAGATGAGTAATTTTGGCTGAGTAATTTTTTTTCAATATTATTTTTTGTGTTGGCTTTGATTTGTGTTGTGTTATCCTTCCTCACTGAGTTCAAGATCGGCGACATAAAACACAGATATCATTCGATACACATGGCCATAATATAATTTTCTGAAAGACGTAGGCTTGTTGATTGTCTGGTCACATCAACCACATGCTTGATTAATTTTCCAGGGTCATTATCAATTAATGCTTACAATAGCTCTCGGCATGAATCGGAATGCTCGCCTATCCAATGTTGTTTACAATATGACCGCCCGCCTCCACGCGGTGATCAGCTGTGATGACGTAGTCAGCCGGAAAATATAACGCGCTCTCTCACTGGCTCAGCGGAAAAGACACAATGCGGCTGCGCGCCAGGCATTTCTATAGTGGTGAAGTCAGAGTCTTGTTTACCGACGGTTTGGAGGTTACAAACTCTGACGTTGGGAGAATGCACGGTGCTGTCTTCTTAAGCTACACAATTAAAAGGGTCAGGCGTTCTCTGTTTATCAGCCTAAACATTCTTCCACTCATTGTTTTGAATGTGCCACTACGGACTTCTCCTATTATTCACTGAAAATAAAAGGTCCCTGTATATGGAACGGCCTGCCCTCTATGTTAAAAGACACTGTGTCAATGTCACTGTTCAAGTCAAAGGTGAAACGTTATTTACTAAAATCTGATGGTGTTGTTTGAATATGATATTGTTTATATATTCGTTGGAGGAATGCTTGTGGAAACATACGTAAATACGTCAAATTTTCATGTTCGTCATTATACATTTTTTTAAAATATTCTGTTAAGGGATAAAACAAGCCCCATCGGGTTTTAATCCCGCCAATAATTATTTTATTAGTTACGTCTGTTCTATACAATGTTATATCTGTTTTATATTTTGTTATTACAGACCTGTATATTTTGCTTAGTTGGTGAATAAAAATGAAGTGAAAAAAAAATGAAATGAAATTGATCCACATCCTCATGTGTGAAAACGACATGATTAATCATATGCGGAGCAGCATGGCGAACACTCCAGACCATTTATACAGCTGTATCTATATTACGGAAAGCCATCAGTGTCATAACTTCTGGTTTTTCACACGTCGTGGTAATTCTATTTTCCACGTGTGGTGATTCTATTTTCCACACGTGGAAAACACAGCCAATGGTTTGACTGGTGATTACCACGTGAGGATATTTTGACAAATTATTCAACCTGGAAATACCACACGTGGATATTATTAACCACGCGTGGTATTTACCATCCAATGATTGAATTCGGAAATACGACGCCTGGGAAATAATTTCCACGCGTGGTATTCCCAGTTATCCACGCGTCGAAATTTTGTTTTACCCAGCCAATGAATGAGAGCTTCACGAAAGAAGGTCCCTCCAAAATGGTTGGGATATCGACAGTTTACGGCGACTTTGCAGGCTTCCCAAACGACAGAGGCACGTTACCTTTGTTAATTGATTAAGTATGTTGATTGTGAAGAAAAGCTCCACGACCCCAACCTCCCCCCCCCCCCCCCCCATTCAACAAAATTAATCAATTAACAACGGTAACGACTATATCCAAGACTATATCCAATGAGTCATGGTGCTTCTTGACAGATAAAGTGCTTGAATCTGCTTCCTATACGATTGTTTTAATTGGTAGAATTCGAAAATAGAATTACTACGTGTGGAAAAGCAAATTACCACGTGTGGAAAACCAATTGAAATACGACGTGTGGAAACCATTCACCACGCGTCGTATTTTCGAGTTCAATGATTGGATTATAAATACCACTTGTGGCAAATAATTTCCACGCGTGGTATTTTCAGTTCTATCATAGGTGGATATTTTCTACACGTGGCAAATAATTTCCACGTGTGGTATTTCCTGGTTGAAAAATTGTTCGAAATATCCACACGAGATAATTACCAGTCAAACCATTGGCTGCATTTTTCACGCGTGGAAAGCCATCAGTGTCGTAACTTCTGGTTTTACACGCGTGGTAATTCTATTCTACGTACACACACACGCACACACACACCCAAGGGGAAGTTCCTTTGGGGTTATGATTGGTTATAATTAGGGTACCCACGTATTTATTATACTACCCTAGTGGAAATGCCAGGTTCCAGGTATCTCGTTTAATGAAACTCCCATGTGTTTCAACCCCGTTGTTCCCCGTATCATGCTTCCTACCTGGTACGCATTCCTACTCGATCCCACGCATGCGCAGTTGGCCTATTATACTCTAGTGCAGATCTCGTATGGTGTAGTGAAACTCCTTTCACCCCACTGGTTATACGACCCTAATTTGCGCTTTGCATACTACTCCGAAGACCGGAAGTGACATCATGGCCCTTGCGCGGCGTGCGCACATAACCTTGTTACGTCAAAGCGAAAAACGAGGCAATTTTCAATTTTGATTTTCATTTTTGCGTGATGTAAAAAGAAAAACCAAAATTGAAAATTGACTGTCAAATTTCAATTATTGATTTTGAGAAACCGAAAACGAAAATTGACGATCAAATTTCAATTTTTGATTTTACGAAACCAAAAACGAAAAACGAACTGTGCAAGATTACGCGAAAATATTGACTCCAGCTTCCTACCTTCCCTGATCCAAACCCCAATGAGCATATATCCTAGCAGCGTGGCCGTGTAGTTATGTCAAGGGGTACTCAGACCAAGGAGCTTATCTCCCTGCGCAGAATTCTGCTGAAAAAAATTGAAAACTGTGTGTTTGGTACATTGAGATTATCTCAGATTTGCACAAAATTGAAGTTAACTTTTAACAATAGATCTGCCGCGGTAGCACAGACAGATGCATTGACGCGCGGCTGTCAGCGGCTCATTTGTCCGCTATCTTGGAAAAGTAGAATAATTGTATCCATATACCCATATTCACAGTAGTAATCAGTAGAGTAAAATAAAGGCCCCGCGCTGAAGAGTTGGAAAAGAGATTGACGAACGAGCCGATAATGCAGATCTATTGTTATTGTTATTCCGACAAGCATACTGTGCCGTTTGACGCCTACAAGTTACGTTCGAGGAACACCAAATTTACTACTGTTGCAAACAGTTTTTAAATTAGAAATGATTTCCAATGTCACTTTCTTCGTGGAAAAGTTGCTTATCATTCGCATTGGCCGTCCCAGGACTTTGCATAATAACGACCCAGAAAAACGGACTTTTCATATATGCATGAATTTTTCTCTTGTTGAGCAAACTAGAGTGTGGGTATTTAATAGATTCGACTGGCGGTGTTTCGTATGGGAGGGGTCTCCCAGCCACTGGTTGGATTTCCAGAATGGTTCACTATTCCAATCCAAACAAAACTAGAATGTTCACTGAAGTTCAGGAAACAACACGGAAAATCGTTCGGAGATTCACGAAACATCCTAAGAAAATACTTACAATTTAATCTTATTCGCCAGATACTATACCGGACGAATGTAATGGACCGGATATATATACAGTCTCGGCCACAATGCATGGTTGGGGATATTCTCAGAACGAATAAGATTAACTTAACCTTATTCGTTCTGAGAATATCACCAAACATGCATTCTTATTTGTTCTGAGAATATCACCAACCATGCATATATCAGGTCACCAACCATGCATTTTGACCGCGACTGTATATATATCAGGTCACCAACCATGCATTGTGGCCGAGACTGTATATATATATCAGGTCACCAACCATGCATTGTGGCCGAGACTGTATATATATCCGGTCACCAACCATGCATTGTGGCCGCGACTGTATATATATCAGGTCACCAACCATGCATTGTGACCGAGACTGTATATATATCAGGTCACCAACCATGCATTGTGGCCGCGACTGTATATATATCAGGTCACCAGCCATGCATTGTGGCCGAAACTGTATATATATCCGGTCACCAACCATGCATTGTGGCCGCGACTGTATATATATCAGGTCACCAGCCATGCATTGTGGCCGTGACTGTATATATATATCAGGTCACCAACCATGCATTGTGGCCGCGACTGTATATATATCCGGTCACCAACCATGCATTGTGGCCGAGACTGTATATATATCAGGTCACCAACCATGCATTGTGGCCGAGACTGTATATATATCAGGTCACCAACCATGCATTGTGGCCGAAACTGTATATATATCAGGTCACCAACCATGCATTGTGGCCGCGACTGTATATATATCCGGTCACCAACCATGCATTGTGGCCGAGACTGTATATATATCCGGTCACCAACCATGCATTGTGGCCGCGACTGTATATATATCCGGTCACCAACCATGCATTGTGGCCGAGACTGTATATATATCAGGTCACCAACCATGCATTGTGGCCGAGACTGTGTATATATCCGGTCACCAACCATGCATTGTGGCCGAGACTGTATATATATCAGGTCACCAACCATGCATTGTGGCCGAGACTGTATATATATCCGGTCACCAACCATGCATTGTGGCCGTGACTGTATATATATCCGTTCACCAACCATGCATTGTGGCCGAGACTGTATATATATCAGGTCACCAACCATGCATTGTGGCCGAGACTGTATATATATCCGGTCACCAGCCATGCATTGTGGCCGAGACTGTATATATATCAGGTCACCAACCATGCATTGTGGCCGCGACTGTATATATATCCGGTCACCAACCATGCATTGTGGCTGAAACTGTATATATATCCGGTCACCAACCATGCATTGTGGCCGCGACTGTATATATATCCGGTCACCAACCATGCATTGTGGCCGAGACTGTATATATATCAGGTCCATTCCATTCGTCCTGTTTCGTGATAATTTCCGATTGCATTTATCCTATCTAGATCTGTCGTAAATAAGTCCAGACTGTAGATCCGTTTATAACAGCCCTATCTCAGGTTTGAAACTGTTGAACACAGTTTTGATACTGCCTGTGTTCTACAATGTATTTGGACTGTTCTTGAGGCCCATAATATTTTCCTGTCTAAATTATTGAGGTTCTATTCATTTATCGTCCTATTAAAACACCATGTGACAAAACACTGTACGATATGGATATTCATGTATATTCTTAGAATTCCCTTTTATTATTTTTAGACAAAGGGCAAGTTCTTCTATAATATGTAGTCAATTATGTTTTTAATCTTTCGGTTCATACAACTAAAACTGACAGTGAAGGAGCAGCAACAAGATGCTTAACTTTGCCTAACAGACCAACGTTGTGATACCGGTATAGTTTATATAGACACAATTGCAAGGGTCTGGTCCGTCATTCATAATTCAGCCGTCGTCCATTAGAGAATATCCGCGTCCATAATCTAAAGACCTATTCCATATTCCATATAACAGTATTAGCACCCAGTTCAAAAAGACAATCATAGTATACATAAACATAGGCTTGTTTCCTGCAACAGAGAAGCGGTCAACAGTTTTCAATGATGCCGGTAAGACATCATGATGTTCCAAAAATATCAAATCCGTATCGCTGATCAGCATTCGTAATCCATAATATTCGTTGTAAAGTGGTCATCTAAAGAATGATGTATCTTAGTCACGCTTTGATTGTGGATGTTCATATGAGTACCATGAGGATCTTGAAGTACATGGGCTCATACGGCCCCTAGCTCCGGGTTAAGCGGAATTGGACACAAGTTACGAAACGTAACACCATAGATCTTGCACGCTACGCTCGTATTTTGCTATCAGCATGCGATATACGTTGTATGCGATACAAGGCGTTCGATCAATTATTTAAGAAATAATGTTTTCATAGGCGTGCTAAATCGTTATTTTACGCATGGTTAGTGTGGGAAAGTTTATATTTTAGGGCAAGGGGCGAAGCCCGCGCCGTACAATTTATAAACTTTCCCACACTAACTGTGCTTAAAATAACGATTTAGCACGCCTATGAAAACATTATTTCTATTCTATTGCACTACTCAAATTGATTATCGAGAGAGAGAGAGAGAGAGAGAGAGAGAGAGAGAGAGAGAGAGAGAGAGAGAGAGAGAGAATTTAGGTTTAACGTATCAACAAAGATTACCATGAATGATTACGAAAATATGGTAAACGTTCATAAACTTTCTTCCCTTTGTTGAAATGTGCCTTTCGCCTCCGTTGGCAGCGTGGCAATACCAATGGACGAGTTTATGCGGCCTCTCAGAAGGGGGCGTAGTCTTTCTGCCACCTGAGACTGTGTGAAACCTACATGCATACAAGCACATTCGTGTGTCATCCTCAATCAATTTCACGATGGAACCAACAGTTAAACTTAAGACAAAAATTTACGTCTTTATTAATAATATAAAACGAATTTAATACCTTTAAATATCCATATTTACCATTTCGCTTGCCTGTCGGTCCCTGGTGCATTTCGTTTGTTAGCCAGGTCTCTAATTTCTCATCGTCAGCGGAGGAAAATCTACCTTTGTTCAGCTGATCACGCTCGTGTTGTGTCTGCATTTAAAACAGCAAGAAGATATTCATCATCTTAGTCTCTCATGAACTCTTCGATCTCCGCTTCTCTAGATAATTCGTATCTGAAAGCACGTCTTGTTTCTTCTGTTGATCTGTTTCGTATTGTGTGACACCCTTATGTCCCAATTGGTTTGTAAATATCTGCGATTATACATTTTCTGCCTTTAAAATAAACTAAAGCTCCTACTTGCAGGGTATCCATTCTACTTGTTCATTGTATTGTATAGGCAGACGAGAATTTGTCCTGCCATTTATCAACCGCCCTGTGAAAAAGATGTGTGAAGATCACGGGTGTAGATTTCACAGTTCACAACCGTGTTCTTAGCCGTGCTAAATCGTCTTTCTATAACACTTACTGCTATTACACACTGATAACCGTGCAATTGTTACACGATTTAGCATGGTTAAGAAAGTTGTGACGTATGAAATCTACACCTGTGATCTTGACACGCACAGGTATTTACTCGGGAGAATCCATTTCAGAGGGCGGGTGATAAATTGCAGAACAAAGTCTCGTCTGCCTGTACAATCGAATAAACAAATAGAATGTATACACTGTAAGTAGGAACTTTAGTTTATTTTAAAGGCAGAAAATGTATAATCGATGATATTTACAAACCAATTAAGAAACGGATCAACACGAGAACCAAAACGTGCTTTCAGATATGAATTATCTAGAGAAGCGGAGATCGAAAAGTTCATGAGAGAAATGTTAGAGCGCGGGCTTCTCTCTTGCCCTAAAATATAAACTTTCCCACACTAACCGTGCGTAAATTAACGATTTAGCACGCCTATGAAAACATTATTTCTTAAATAATTGCACGGTTATCAGTGTGTAATAGGTGTAAGTGTTATAGAATTGAAAGTCTTGTACGGAGGCATGGGAATTTCTCCGCGTGGTCAAGGCCTGTCAGCAGGACACGCAATCTGTTAAATGGAGCTTAAGTTGGCATAGTTGTTATGATGAGACCCTATTTTATGAGAAATATTGTTTGTCCATATTGTTTACAGCATCGTAAGAAAACATAGTAAAAACAGTCAGACTCGTGGAACTGGTGATTCCGAATCTCGGCGACAAAAGTGATTCACCTTGGGGTTGAGATGGACATCCGAATGAGACAAAAGAAGAAAACAGCTAACTAATTCTGCTAATCTCTCCCAAATACCGCCAGCCATCTTAATATTTCGGTCAATGGTGTTTCTACAACAGCTAGCACCACATGACCATTTAATCATATATCTAACATGGGATATCACCGTTTCTCCGCGGGACGTGATTATAAAATTTTAAAAGCTGATACGTTGTCATTTCATATAGCTTATCCTAATGGAGTCACATAAATCCTTCGAATCCTTAAATATTTGATTATAACTATAGGGTCGATGAAGCGTGATTAAATTCACAATGGCTCCGAAAGTTGCGTTTTCAATGAAATATTTCGTATTCGTCAACCCTCATTGCCTCAATTTTTGGAGAGAATACTATCGAGCAAACCCAATTCTAATAGTCGGTCTACAATTGTCAACGACCAAAATCAAAATATGTTTACATTTTCTGGTAGAGTTTGGCCCAACTATTCAACGTACGCAGGTTCAGTCATCTATACTTCAAACAAATGTCTTGTTATCAAAAGAATGACAAGGGTTTGTGTTAAAACCAACAATTTGTGTTATTTACAAAAATGGATTCAACGAAAAATATTTTATTGATTTCAACATAAACTTTTGTTTATTCTAACATATTTTGTGTCATTTAATCAAAAAATCTTGGCGCTAAACTGGCTTCAGCACAATTTTGTTTGCAGTGTAGAAAGCCCCAGAACTACCGAAACTATGCAGGAGGTTGGCGCGGAAAATCCACTCCCCGCCCCAACCTACGATCATCGTCTCAGCGCATGCACTGTTTCTTCACTTGGCTACGCCGATCGAACTGCATGCTTACTAACTGCGGAAGCGATGTGTATTAGCCGTATAGAATGCGATGACCTGCGATAGACCTCATTTCAGACAGGTCAATGGCATTCTCATGGCATCGGGTTATATACCGCCTACTCCCAGAAATACCGAGGAAATTATAAACTCGGACAATGGAGAATGGCGAGTATGCGTACAGGTAACATTGGAATCAGTCACCGCCGACTGATTGTACTCGCTGATATAATCGTCTAGTGTGTATACATAAGATGCTCGATAGTGTTTTGAAAATCACAAACCCAACATTCTTAATCCATTGAGCAAACTAGCTTCTAAGCCTACGTACTAATAGCCTATTTCTTACATAAACCTTCTAATCTTTCCAGCTGGAACAATCAATTTGGGATGAAATGGTCAGCTTATACTGCGGAGAAATATTTTTAATACATAAAAAAACATACACTAAAATCACAAGCGAACGGGGATCCATTCCAGTCTCAGCATAATTTCCCCATCTACAGGTCTGGCCTATTAAAAATGAGCAGTACATCATTCCTGTTTACTAACATTTTGGTACCGGAGTAGGTAGAAGGAAAGTATGTCCGTTAGAATAAATGTACGGTTATCTATTAACTGGAACAGTTTTTCCTGATTTGCACAATTTGCCATTTCGTCTCGAAGGAAAGCACCCAGAGAAGGAATTTCCTGGATCTGTTTTCCATTTCATACCTATTAACTGTGTTCAACACCGTCATTTAAAAGTAATGTTTCATCTAAAACCTTAACTATTCATTCTGTATCTAAATATCTATAAGATTAACGTTATCTGGCCTGGGGGGAGGCGAAAAGTGCCCCCCCCCCCCCCTCCCTATATATTTTCGCTATCGCTAAAGCTAGAGGGCTAAAACTTACCAAACTATATCTTTGAGTCAAGCTCTACAAGAAAATGTAAAAAACCCAAGATGGCCGCCATGATGACGTCTCAAAAAGAGTATTTTTGGACGATTTTTCGGTCAAAATCTTCGATTTTTTTATTTTTGTGTTTTCTTCGCAAAAACTGCATGATAAATTAGTAAATAATAATCTGATATGAAATAAAATGAGTTTTACCCACTTTTCCGAACAGAAAAGCAACAATTTTGAAGAAATATGACGAAAGCATCACTTTTTCTGGTACCCCACATGGCCGCCATTTTGAATTTACCCATGATCCTCTGCTCGTGAGGATATGCAAATAGGCTCAAAATGACCCCAATATGATAACCTATAGCGTCACGAAGTTTTAGCTCTCCATTTTTTTGGCATTCTGGAGATATCGCAGAAAGTTTGGTAGGAGGGCATTTTAAATTCCAAGTTTCCACAAATCGATAGATAATAGGCTCTATAACCTAGGCGACACAAATGATGCGCGACTGATTCGTCTGACATTATAACTTCGTTTGTATATTGAATAGAAAGATATAACTACAACGCCCTCGCGTGATGTGAAACGTCTTTTATCACCTTTTGTTTTATTTTATTTTTGAGTGGCGCCGCCGACTAGATAAGAAGCACATCAAGACATCAAGAACCTGGACATTTTTAATTCTGATTTAATTTCAATGGTTTGAAAAAGTTGGAACGTAACGTCAGCTACACATATAGTAGAGAAGCTGTTATCCGTAGAATAACCTTGTGCCCTTTAAATTGTTGCGCTTCCACCATGGTAATTTCATTTCGAAGTAAATTCGCCTTTTCTAGAAGAAACCACATTCTGACCCATCAGTGACAATAACAACATTCTGGATGTGGTATAAAGTGAAATTCTCTAACAAATACCATACTGCTAATTGATTGAACTGTGGTTCACGTGCCGGTTTTCGATGGCGATTTCGCGGCCCATCAAACTTTATTTCACTTAACGGTCAATATACATATGCCAGTCATTACGTTAGTACTATAGTGCCAATCACCTTTGAACTTTTTATTCTTGCTGGAGCTTTGAAGATTTTTATAGTTTACCTTAATGTGAAGGATTATATGGGTAATTCAACACCAATTAATTGCCTTTTCCCGCAGAGAAAGAGTTAGGCCTACACGTATATATCAACTACTATTTCAGTGGCTTTTGTCATCAAAAGTCGAGTGCGCAAAACTTATCGAATTACCGAATTGTGTCTAACAGGACATTAAGCGAAAAAATGCATTTATTTGACATATAGAGTTTATGGACTAGAATAGTTTATTTGCGTAAAAGTTGTGCCCAGCTGGGCTAATACGCAATCATACACATACACAACTACAAACATCAGACAACAGATAAAACATGCAAATATATAAAAGGATTTCCATTTACCAGACATTAAAGTAGTCACATTTTAAAATAACCACAAACATGCTGCTCTTGAGTGAGGTGTATATATTTATAGGCGATTATTGATTCTATAGAACATCAACCATGTACTCTAACCCAAGAGGCTGAAACAGTCGTAGACAAATTGTGCGGTTGCTTTAGCCATTATAAAATTAGACCCATCTACAAGTTGATTAAATAGGTTGTTAGGGTCTGCAGGTATATGGGGGGTAAGCAAAGTATATTAAAAAGAGACTCTCGTTGCTTTTTAAATACGGAGCAGTAGAATAGAAAATGTTTTTCATCCCCCAAAGTGTCACATATCGTGCATTAACGATCACATCTGGGTGTATTGGTGCAACGCCCCTTTTCGATTGGTAATCGTAAGTTTGATTAACGCAGAACGATGTTTGTTGTTTTTTATTGCCATTTATGTTACTCGCAAGGCGAGGATCATGTCGCAATTCACTGTATGTAGAGAGCTTGCTGCTAAGTTTTATTTGCTCTTTCCAAGTATTGATATATATATACTTTCAAGTTGTTAGTCGAGTGGGGGATTCGACAGCCAAGATTCCCAGATGTGGTCGGACTTGACCTCACTCAAGATGTTCAGTTACTTCTGTTATTTACTCTATGGTCATCGTTTTGTTCAATGAATGCTTTGTACAGAAGTGATTGGGGGTCGGTGTGGAAAATATGACTTAGGTAGCTAATGCTATTCATTATTGCTGTTATTTTGATCGACGATCGCCCAAGTTCTCCCAGTACCACCGCATTCAGTGCTGGCGTAATAGGTTCGTCGATGTAATTTGTTTGGGGTTTTTTCATAAAACCGAAATTGGTTCGCTTTTTGCCACGATATTCGGTTCTTTGGCGAACGAATCTTGTCGTGTATATATAGAGAATATCATTTGGATTTTCACTGAAAAACCAATATCGTATTTATTTTTTTATTATTTATTTATTTTTATTTTTTTTTTAAGGCTAAATCTGTGAATAACAAAGCAAAACTACGAAAAACCAACTATTCTAAGAGTGCAAGCATGACTATGAAATGTATTCCTTCAAAATCACTGATTTGCATGATACACCTTAATTGATTATCGACCATAACCTGAAAAGGTCAGGTATCATCGTATCTTTACAGAGAGAAAATGAAAGTATTTTCGTCTCAGAATCAACAATTCTGTACGATTACAGATAGGGATATCCTACCTATTTTTGGCCAAGTCACTGGGTCGAATCCTAGCTAAAACACTCGTCATTTTGCAGAAAGCTACAAAAACGGGATTTCAACCTGAATCAATCAGAATTCACGAGAAGTTGAAAATCTCCAGAACATTCTGAAACAAAATGGGATCGCCAGGCTAGTTTTGATGAGAATACACATAACATCTTAATTAAAGAGAAAATCTTTATCTTAATTCTTAACATCATAATTAAATCCAGGTAGTTATATAGCAACATAAATAGGCAGAGATACTTATTTAGTGGTACTGACCGATGTAAATAATATTTGTTCGAAGCTGAAAACTGAGAAGTTACGAAGACTGAAACATGACACACCGGTATGCAAATCAAAGATAAGTCTAAAACGTGTATATATCCTTTAGCATATAGGTGTGAAATATTCGAGACGGCTATAGACGGCTGCAGTTATCTGACACAATTCTCAGCTGAGCTGTCAAAGTAATGATTTTTGGCAGCTAAATGCCACGAACGCCGACTGTTCCTTCACTGGATAGGCTAGCCGTGGGAAAATAGAACAAGAATTAATAGTTTGCTAAGAGAGAGAAAGAGTGGGGGAGGGGGTGTCGGAGCCGTATACGTATCACATGCACTTCTTACTCTGAACTCCGACTTAGTAACTCATAATTTAGATAAATATTTTATTCTGGCTGCTGGAAATTCCGAATTGGAAAGACATTTCCTCACCTGAACCTTGCCCCGGTAGGACATTTCCCCTCTGGGCATTTCTCCACCTGGACATTTCCCCAGCTGTATATAAATTATCAATCAATTGTAGCGATATCGATTTCAACCAAGAGACACAAATCCTAACATATTTGGAAAAAGGAAAAAGATGTGTGACGTTTAAAAAGGGAAAACTCTTTTGTGTGCGTCGGTAATGAAGGCGATATTTCATTTCACTTCAAAATATGCAAAATTAAATATTTCGTACTGAAATGACGTGTAATATATATTTTTGCTACAAGAGAAAATCCTCTCTAAGAATACCAAACAGGGTGATGAACGGATTATCTAAAAAAAAATCTCTGTTTAGGACTGACAGGATGTGACCCCCGATTTTCATTTCATTTTCGCAAATACTAATTTACATAAAAAGATTCCACGAAATTGTATCGTCTCCATCGAATTGTCGGAGGAACTGTGAGCCAGAGTCAAAAGAAAGAATCCTGTCTTTTAACCACTGGAAGACATTTTTTTCTTGATTTGTATTTCAGGTAAGACGTATATTCCTAAAGAGAAACACATGAAGAGAGACACTGTTTGCTGTAACATTCTTTCACACTGGAACTCCTTAGTGTGTCCTTCAATTGTATCTGGGATACAAATATTAGCCGTCATATTCCAGGTTTCATAAATATTAATCAGGGGAACC
>JAVTVY010044543.1:0-20555 GCA_036873755.1 Hanleya hanleyi | reverse complement strand
CATACGGCCCCTAGCCCCGGTTAAGCGGAATTAGACACAGGTTACGAAACGTTACGCCACAAATCTTCCACGCTACGCTCGTATTTTGCTATCAGCATGCGATATGTATCGCCAAATTTGAGAAACTTTGAGTGGAGGCGCTTGGTGGTATATCCCTGTTTTATAAGTTTCTACAACAATGTTTTGTGACGTTGATTAAAATCGTCACATTTAACAAAGGATCTAGCAAATGCTACTAGGCGAGATATGTATACGCCATATGCAGGTCCCCTGCTCATAACTCATCTGATGTTAATGGATGAGCATCGTGGACGTCTGATGGAATAAACGTCTCAACATGGGGTAAACCTGGTAAATGCAAGAATACCCAGAAAAACTAACCTGTAATGCCCGACGTCGTACGGCTTAAATTTCCCACCTAAACAATAAACCTACCTATATTTGTCGACTGGCATGTACAAAAGAGCGGGCCTCGGGGACTACCAGCAGAATCCTACCATATACAAGTAATAAATTGGAGCGATAGGCAAGACGTGGGAAAATTGACGACGTCTGGCGATTAAAAAGCAACCATATGACTGTACAGGAAATCTTCTCTAAGCACGTCATATTTATACCCGAGAATACGGTGGATCCCCGAACGTAGCCTTAGTATCACAACAGCGCTTTTATTGCAGATGTTTTTGTGGTGGCTATGGAGTATCCACACGGCCCCTAGCACCGACTTAAGTGGAATTAGATACGCTAGCTAGGGAGCTGTGATGACAGATCACCTCAAACAAATAACTCATCTGATGTTAATGGATTGGCATCGTGGAAGTCTGGTGGAGTAAACGCCTCAACATGGGGTAAACCTAAGCGGAATTAGATATGCTAGCTCGGAAGCTGTGATAACAGATCAGCTCAAACAAATGACTCAACTGATGTTAATGGATGAGCATCGTGGACGTCTGATGGAGTAAACGCCTCAACATGAGGTAAACTTGATAAATGCAAGAATACCCAGAAAAACTAACCTGTAATGCCCGACGTCGTACGGTTTAAATTTCTTACCAAAACCATAAAACTACATATATATGTCGATTGACATGTACAGAGGGCGGGCCTCCGGAACTAATAGTCCACCAACAGAATCCTACCATATACAGGTAATAAATTTGAGTGATATGCAAGAGGTGGGGAAAATTCACGGCGTCTGGCGACTGAAAAGGAACCATATGACTCTACAGGAAAGCTGAATACGGTGAATTCTCGGACGTAGCCTTAGTATCTCAGCCGCGCTTTTCTTGCAGCTGTTCATGTGGAGACTATGGAGTATCCACACGGCCCCTAGTACCGGCTTAAGCGGAATTACCTGTAATGCCCGACGTCGCACGGCTTAAATTTCTCACCAAAACAATAAACACACATGTATTTGTTCGATTGCCATGTACTGAGGGCGGGCCTCCGGGACTAACAGTCCACCAGCAGAATCCTACCATATACAGGTAATAAATTGGAGCGATATGCAAGAGGTGGGAAAAGGCGCTGAGGCGGGCGTTAAGTGGTTGAGATGAGCTCGTAAGGCGTAACGAAGTGGGGTTGATGGAACTCACTGCATTTTGATGACTTAGTGTCGATTCCATGGGATATCTAGACCAGGCAGAGCTTCTGAGCTATATCACTGAAGCATTGAAACGTTAAGATATTCGTTGTCGGACGTTACTCTGTTACATCCATAAAAGCAACCGTATCCCGAAGACGTGCGCAGTCGACATTTAACCGTCAATATGGTTTATACTTCATCTGAGTAGGAACGCAGTAGACGGAGTGATGCAACAGAAAGAAAACCCACCTTTTGGGATCATATTGTGACAGCGGCTATTAATATCCACGCTGAGGTGTTCGACAATGCCACACCGGGTACCTTAGAACAGGCGTACATCACCAAGTTCCCCGACATCAGAAAAACAGCCATGGCGATCTATGAACAGTATAGACTGCTACCGCTTGAAATGAAAGGCGATCCACCGCATAAGTCCATCGTGAAGACCAAGCGTCACTTGGAAGATGATATGGGGTTACCGCCCAAGGAGTCCGTTACTAATGCGGTCAGAATACGAAAACAGCGGCTCCAGGACATGTTGCCGTTACAGTATTCTGTTCTGCCCGAAGACGCTAAGAACAAACGGACGATGAAGACGGATGGAACATGGCCGACGATTGATGCATCACAAGAGTAGTTTCTCAAACAGCGACTTTTGATTTGACAAGAGCAGTCGGGAATACTGTCTAGTCCGTCATTTATTATTCAGCCGTCGTCCATCAAAGAATTTCCGCGTCCATAATCCAAAGCTCTAATTCATACAATAGCATTACCACCAACTTCAAAAAATGAATCGTAGAAGACATAAAAATAGGCTGGTTTCATGCAAGACAGAAGCGGTCAACAGTTTTCAATGCTGCCAGCCAGACATCATATCAAATCTGTATCGCTGATCAGTATCATTAATCCATATGATTTTCGTTAAAATCGTTATCTAGAGTAGGATGTATTTCAGTCACGTTTTGATTGTGACTGTTCATATGAACACCATGAGGATCTTGAAATACATGGGCTCATATGGCCCCTAGCCCCGGGTTAAGTGGAATTAGATACAAGTTACGAAACGTAACGCCATAGATCTTACACGCTACATTCGTATTTTGCTATCAGCATGCGATTGTATCACCAAATTTGAGAAACTTTGAGTGGAGGCGCTTGGTGCTACACCCCTGTTTTATAACTTTCTGCAATAATGATTTGTGATGTTGATTAAAATAGTCACATTTAACACAGGATCTAGCAAACGCTATACTAGGCGAGATATGTATACGCCATATGCAGGTCACACAGGAATATAACTGTCCAGAAATGGATAGTTAACGATGCCAAAATGGGAATCATCTCTCTTGTCATAAAGTCGACGAGAGAGAAGGCCCGCTTCATATTTATAGAGATGTAGGCGTAAATATGAGTGAGTAGTAGGGTTTAACGTCGTTTTCAACCTTGTTTCAGTCATATCACGACGGTGCCTACATGTGCCAGAACACGAGAGAGCTCACAGTTCGTATTACCCTGGACACTGATCAGCCCAGCCAGTACAACACCTGGTCACCCATCCAAGTATTGACCGAGCTTAACGTTGCTTGACTTCGGTGATCTGACGAGAACCGGTATGTCCAACGCTATAAGCCCTACTGATGTGTCATTAGGGCTATCTGTAGTTTTATTCAAATCCCGGGAAGGTGGATATATATATATACTTCACCGTGTCATTTATATAACGATTATACACAGGGAGAATACCGTCTATATAGCGTTTTGTGGATGAGAAGGAATGGACTGTGAAATAATCGGTTTTTGAAAGCGTCTGCATATAGTCATATTCATAAGAGAGCAGATATATGTCAGTCAAATGGGGTGCTCATTTAGTACCCAGGAGTACCTGTATGCTGTTGACATATTGTGTTGCCAATTTTCACACAGATATTAGTAATGAGAAATTCAAGCAACTCTATAAACAAAGAAACATCCCATGCATGATATCCCTTGCATTTAGTAGAGCTACAGAATGGTTTATGACTCCTGACATTAATATATGGGAGATCGGTTTTCTTGAACACCGATACTATTAATGAACTAAGACCTGTCAGTAATGTCCTGATAAGGGATTGTAATATAGAGAGTCCAGAAATCCCAACTGGGTACATGTCTGTACGGGATGTGTCCTTTCGCATCAAGTTCTCCCTAAAGGCATTTTGAGTTTTTCAATATGCGTTGATCTTTCTTTCTCTCATCTGTCTGCGTCATGGCGTTAAAACGTAAGGGATTATAGAAGTGTATCTTACTCATCATATGGCTCCACTGCGTTAAGACTGGCGTTGAGGATATCCACCACCGCTTCCACCAGCCACCACCACCACTGCCATAAACCACCACCACCACCCTTTTGTAACATTCTCTTCCATATGCCTGTTATCCAAGCCACACAGTGCTTTGTTCACCACTGAAGACGTCACAGTCACGTGGTACTGGACACCACCACAATCGTAGTCTACACCATGCCGGCCATGATGCCCATGGCCCTCCAAACCCATACTTCAAATGCCCTCTATATACTACTTCCCAACTGCGCCACAAAATGGTATGACTGGTCAAAATCACTACCCTACAGGACTCTACACCAAGAGCGCTTCAATATGACATCATGTACGACCCATTTGGATCACGGATGGCTCACCTATTACCCAAAACGTCCATCACAGGCCTTTCTACAGAGTGCGTATGCGCACGATGACTTTACCAGCGGAAGTCAACCTACGTCGTACTCAGCAGCGTGAAGCTGATCGATCGTATCTCACCATCTATACTGTGGTCAACAATAAAAAATGACCCCACCTACTTCAAAAACATCCAACTCAAACTTGCTCAACAACAAAATACGCGGCGAAGGATATATATCAGCGGTGAAGGATATATATCAGCGGTGAAGGATATATATCAGCGGTGAAGGATATATATCAATTTGTCAACGCTGATAAATTTTAAGATACCGTCTAACTTATCGATCTACACTAAAGTATACTCATGCGCCCTAAATGTTGTGATAATACCTGCTCTTGTCACTGTAATATGATAAGTAGTTACTATAATTAATGTATTATATTATCTCTGTATATACGTTATATTTATCTTTTGTAAACAATAACCGATGTCTCATAACTTCACCTCAATCATTTATAAATATATATTTTCATATAATCGTGCAAAATTTAACCAAAAATATATTTCAGGGATAAAACAAACCCCTAGGGGATTTATCCCCGCCATCCGCAACACTATATCCTTTACCATTGAATTTTACATTGCTTTTATATTGCTGTTATATGGTGAATATATCAATCAAATCAAATCAATCACATCAATCAATCAAAAAATGACCACATCTAGTCCAAAAACTCCCACCCAAATACCCTTTTTACTATTTTTCCACTGCGCATGTGCAGATTGACACGATTTCCAGTAAAAACCACTCCAGTACTACTGTACCCCATGGGAACTTCTCGATGATACCCCACACGACCCATTTGGACCATGGATGGCTCGTCTCTCACCCAAAACGTCCACCCCAGGCCCATCGTACGCTACGGCGTGAGACTGATCGATCAATTACCCCACACCCTATGGTTTCTTCACAAGAAATATTTCTATGAGTTCATGTAAAATTCGTTTTTCCGGATGTTTGTAACATATCCAGTTTTTTTTCCTCCGAGTTTATCATGCACCCGGGATCCCACAATGCACCTTCCGGAACTGCCGGAACTGTATCGGTCATGACCTACACCAGAAGTGACGTCTGGAAGTCAATTAAAGTTTAAGTGACTGAGGCGTATTTAAAGGCGATTTGACCATTCCAGTAAACAGCGAAGATAACTCTGAAAGTAGGTCAACGAGCCTCGAAATATGCTTTCTCTACTACCCACGTGCCTTCATTGCAAGACAATCACTTGATAACATGTCAATCTAGAGAAGTGTATACTCTTTTCATATGCGGAATGTTAAATTCTACCGTATAACAGTCTCCCTCAAACATGATTGTGAAACGTCGCCGCCAGTTGTGACGTATGCCAGTAGCTATCCAATCGAGAAGAGGATGAAGTTCAAAACCATCGCCAAACTCTTACACAATTCAATTGGTCAAATTTTAAGATGACTACTGTGTAGCAAGTCAAGCAAGACATTGTGACAACAGTCGTTCCTTTGATGTAGTTGTCTGGAGTTAAGTTTGAATAGAAACAATTTTGCCCCTCCTTTTGCTTCTGAGCACACGCTAATACAATCACCTATCGTTTATAAAATTGAGTATTTATACATTTGGTTATTATTCAGGTGGTAGCGGTATAGTATCACACAGAATGCATAAGGAGATCACTCTGTTAATAGATCAATTAATCTAAAATATAATAGCAGCAATAACAATATGCACACAAAGTGAAGAAATATGTATATAAACTATAGACCCGAACCCGGATGACGTATTTGACCTATTTCAATCAAGTGGTAAATTGTGCATTCATTCATCTGCATGACAGGTGATCACTTATCCAGAACTCTATCATCGATTATGTAAAACGAGACGAATTTAAATAACATGTGCCGCAAGGCGTGAAGTTCTACATGTAACCCGATACATCAAATTAAAGCTTGCTCTTCCGACTGTGGCAGTCCAGGGACCTCGCGCTGGCAATTGAATTGTCATGGATGTATGGGAGCCCGCATTGCATCAAGGGATAGAAGTGGGATTTTATTGTCTTGGATGTAGGGAGCCTACGTCATCAGGCTTCAAGGCCTATTGAGCAGACAATTTGTATATCAAAAGGCTAAAATTTTAATATTAAGCAATACATATATATATTGTATATCCACAGTGAAATAAGTCTATTTGTGTAATATATAAAATCTGGGTCTAATGTTATTCCTTGGAAAATATGCAGGAAACCTCATGCATTAGATTAATCTGGAGAAAACAGTAAGGGTCGTTTCTTAGGAACCCTCGGTGGATTTCGGCGGGGTATCTCGGAGACCAAAGCTTTTATGGGAAGGAGATTCTATGTTAGACCCTGGTAACTGGTCTAGCGCAGTGGCATATGTTGTCTGACTAGACCCTAGTAACCGGTCTAGAGCAGTGACATCTGTTGTCTGACTAGACCCTAGTAACCGGTCTAGAGCAGTGACATCTGTTGTCTGACTAGACCCTAGTAACCGGTCTAGAGCAGTGACATCTGTTGTCTGACTAGACCCTAGTAACCGATCTAGAGCAGTGACATCTGTTGTCTGACTAGACCCTAGTAACCGGTCTAGAGCAGTGACATCTGTTGTCTGACTAGACCCTAGTAACCGGTCTAGAGCAGTGACATCTGTTGTCTGACTAGACCCTAGTAACCGGTCTAGAGCAGTGACATCTGTTGTCTGACTAGACCCTATTAACTGGTCTAGAGCAGTGGCATCTGTTTATAACTAGACCCTGGTACTTGTTAGCGTCGCGGCATCTGTTGTTTGGCTAGATTCTAGTAACTTGTCTAGGGCAGTGGTAGGAGAACGTTAAAGACATGGTCTTGGGGTTGAGCAGTAGACGTTCCCGGCAAGTGGTCTGATTCTTATGAAAGCCAGAATTTGAAGCAAATCGTAAAATTGCATGCATTACAGCATCAAAAACCAAAAGTTGAATGTGAAAATAACCGTTTCATTTTTTTGACCGAGGTATCTTGAGTGACAAAGGTGGAGAGACTGGCTCAAGATGCATGATTTTCCGGCCACAATGCTTATTACATCAATTACAATGGAGAAGTAAAAACATACATTCTGGATTTCCTGGAAATCTGTCCGTGGTCACCCCCGGCCTGGTCGGGCCAAACAAACTCGAAATCAGTTCCAGGACATGCTGTTTGTTAGTTTTGTTTAAATTTACTGCATTCAGTTCCAGGACATGCTGTTTGTTAGTTTTGTTTAAATTTACTGCATTAGGTAAGGTTATACTAAATTGATGTCTCCGAAAGAAAGCGTTGAATATGTGACGTTGATAAGACGACATACTTGTATTGGCACATAAACCGTGCAGAAAACCGAACAAGCAAGTTTTAGATATGGTGTTAACCAGAAAACAGAGATGGACGAACGTCCGTACGTAAATACTGAGAATAACACAAGAACATTGACAGTCGCCCATGATGAAATTTGAAATTTGTTAAGTGTAAGGTGTAAGATCATTTTTGAAATATGGCGGTAACAAGCGACTACTGTCAACTGGATCAACGTTGAACCAACGACCCTCAACATAATTGACTTAATCAACTCAACTGTCATTGGTACCCAAAAACCTTCTGCTCTATGACCGACCACATCCATGTGTGGAAGTAAGTTTGATGGTCCTGAATATATTAAATTCAAAGATATTATCGTAATAAGCAATTGGTGAAAACTGTAAACAGTTTGATCTGGTGACCTGGTGAATATGGGTTAATCTCGTATATTTTCGATAGACTTTCGCTCTATGACTATATACAGGTGTTGTACAAATTATGTGTCACTAGGCATATTTATTCTCAAGATATGATGGTAACGGGTAAACGAAGACAGGCGGACGTACGGATGTACAAGATAACGATAATACCTCAAAGCCATTTCGGCCGAGGAGCAAAACCTGGCAATGCACATCTGCAAGAACTAAGCATCTTCCATATGGTTTTCGATTTTTTCCATCGGATAGTAACCAAGATACAGAACGGACAACCATAAATTGATGTCGATGATAAAGGGCCATACTCTAAGGATAATCATCAAAACCGACAACAAAAACAATTGTACCCATTTACAATGTACAAAGCCATTTTCGCGAAAGTTTTGAACTTATTCCCAAGAGAGATAAGCCCGGGCAACAATGTATTATAACATATATTGATGTCGCCGATGAAGGGTCATAACTCTTAGAAAACTTACCGAAACGGGTAAAAACTAATCTATAGTATTAAATTTTTTCGTAAGAATGGTCCCACAATACAGAATTGTTCCTCGATTTTCTAGTTAAATTGTCCTGCACCAGTTGCCGTGGTTAACCCTGATCCATCGGATCACTGATGGAGAAAATTATACAGGAGATTTGATCCAGCATATGAAGACAAACAACTTATTTTATTATACCTCAAATCAGATTTGTTCATCCTGATTGGTTGGAACTCGGCCATATGACGTTCTGTAATTAAGAAATAATGTTTTCATAGACGTGCTCAATGGTTATTTTATGCACGGTTAGCGTGGGAAAGTTTATATTTTAGGGCAAGGGCGAAGCCCGCACCCTAAAAATTATAAAGTTTCCCACAGTAAAATACACATTGAGCACGCCTATGAAAACATTATTTTTATTCTATTGCACTACCAAAATTGATTATAAACAAAGATTATAATGAAAAGTTGAAAACATATTTTAAACTTTGACAACCTTTCTCCCCTTTCTTGAAAACACTCGTCCACTGATGCTCCCGTCTCGGTTGGCATCGTGCCAATGTCAGTACAGTGGACGAGTTGGGGAGTGATACTGTCAGCTGTGTGGAAATTACGTGGATATATGTCTATTTGTGTCGCTTTGTTAATCAATTTCACGATGAAAACAACAGTCAAACTTGAGAAAGAAATTTCATTTTGTAATTTATTTGTTTGTTTTATTCGATTGTTACTTGTATGAAAGCAGACGTCCCTTTCCTCAACCGACTTGTGAAATGGAATCTCCCAATGAACACCTGCACTTGACGCGTGTTGATTTCACATAACCGTGCTAAAGCGTGCAACAAATGCACGGTTAGCTCGATGTTATTGACACAAGTGTTATAGAATTTGTGATAGCGCACGGTCTCGAGGCGATAGCGCACGGTCTCGAGGCGATAGCGCACGGTCTCGAGGCAATAACGCACGGTCTCGAGACAATTGCGGACAGTCTCTGATTTAGCCCATTCTTCTGCTAACAAACATGCATCCAGTGGAGCAACAATTATTCAAACAAAATGAGGACGATTGTATCCGTATGCGCACATATGGTGGTGTAAACATCATGTGTATACTAGCAGTATGGTTGGAGATTAATATGCAGCTTCTGGGAAGATAGAAATATTTTTCGGCTGAAACGGCAGATGAGCCGAATTTATCTGATCGAACTAAAGGCGCAGTCTTTCATGGACCCACCACGACGAGCATGTACATTTCACGCCAGGTGTTCGTTATGTCGCCGGATGAAAGAGATGACGTCATAGATTGAGCCGATCGAAAGGATGCTGATTCTATGGTGACTGATATCTGCCATGTCGTATCATCGTACTATCGCCTTATTTTTACTGGTACGATGGTACGATGCGATGGCACGATGCGATAGTACGATGGCACGATGCGATGGTACGATGCGATGGTACGATGGCGCGATGGTACGATGGAGGAATTTCCATCGTACCATCGCATCGTGCCATCCTATCATCGCATCGTGCCATCGTACCGTCGCATCGTGCCATCGCATGGTACCATCGCATCGTACCATCGCTCCAGTAAAAATAGGGCAAGTACGATGATACGACATGGTAGATATCAGCCACCATATGATTCCGTTCTGAGAAAACCTCAAAATAAAATAACCATAATTTTGTTGAATGTATTGTGATTGGCGACAGGACATTACCGAATTCGAATCGCTAAATCTAATGACATCAATAAAATGAAAAATATCCCTGACACACAGCATATCTACTTTTTATGTATAATAAAACAGATAGTGCATACTGCGGCGTATGATATCACAATTTGAGTGCTTTGCACTCGTTGAACATCACCTGTCTCGAGCTGACAAATGGTGATATCACGCCCCGCAGCATGCACTATCTGTATAATGTTCGGAACAACACGGTTTCCTCGGAGGCATTTTACTAATCTACTAGAGTACCTCGACGACTTTGGGCAGCGGTAAGCCTGTTGATGTTGTAGTCTTGGACTTTAGAGAGACGTTTGACAAGGTCATATTCTCGACTGATGAAAAATCTTGAGGATATCGTATTGGTGGTAACTTATTATCATGAACCGGAAATAGCCAGCATCCATGGCGCTAACCTGGGCAAGTGTCAAGAGCGGAGTGCCGCAGGTAAGTGTTTTTGGTCCAATACTCCCTCTGATATATTTCAACCAATTATCTGATGCCGTCATTTGTGTGTGCAAAACTTCGCTGGTGACACCAAGGTGTATGTATCACACTGAAGTATAAGTCTTTCAAGAGGACATAGATTCAGCCATAGAGTGGTCGTATAATTGGCAACGTCCCTTCAAGCGGAAGAATCTAGAATGCTGGGAACCGGAATTCTGCGTTTGAGTACACTGCACAAAGTCTCTCTGATCCAGTTCTCGTGATTAGCGCAGCAGTAGAAACAGACTTTGGAGTGCGATTCGACCCTGGCCCTAAGTTTAGGAATCAGACGTGTAGATTGTGAACGCAGCAAATCAAACTCTAGGGTTCATAAGCAGATCGTTCAAGAACATAATTTCAAGCTTGTTCATAACTGCGCAAAATGTTTGTAAGACATAAATTGGAGTATACTAATATTGTCTAGTCTCCCAGATTCTAAGGAGATCAAAATAAACTAGAACGAGTCCGGAAGAGAGCAAACGACTGAGAGTCCTAGTTACCCACAATGGTGCACTGCAGAGGAGGCGTAGAAATGATACAGGTCAATTCGGTTATTATTTTAGGGTTGCGCTCTTGTGGGCTCATTGTTTATCTCTCTCTGTTTAAAACCTAGTCCCATAATTTACTTGAGATCGAAGACAAATTAGGCCACTGATAATAATTTCCTCAATGTACCCGTTAGTGGGTGACGACAAACAACAGAGATGCTACTATAGACGAATCTATAAAATGGGATTTAAACATATGAATCTGGCCCCATTTATTTTGACCCAACTATGTGAGGGTGTGAAGATTATTTCTTGGGTTTGACTCTCTCACTTAGATCAAACAATGGAATCGCCACGATGGCTCCAATAACAGTGACACATCTCTATTAACTTAAGTAAAGGAGTTACCCTTTCATTCGGATTCAAATATTACAGACATAACATCTCTACTGACTCGGGTCAAGGACTCACGCCATCATTTAATTTTCAACTCGTTTTTTCCATCATTGATATTAATTCGAAAACAAACAAAAAAAGATTATTTTTTATCCACGTGCCAAGTAACTCGATAATATCAATGACTATCATCAGCTGCGATATATATAACAGCCTTGCTAACCAATATGATCTTACACGATTTAACAGTATACAATATTAATGTTAAATCTGCCTATTCGTTTTGTTACGACGCGACACATATGAGCTGTTTTATGATCCATTAGAGAAATCAAAGGTTATTCAAACGAATCAAACCTGGAGCAAGCAACGTTAATATCTGAAATCTATGAATAATTCCACTCAATACAGATGACTCAAATCAAATATGTTTTTTATTGAAGTTGAATTTTCTGCCCCACTCCCTCCCCTACCTTAACCATGCCAGGTTGGTATCATATGTTACTGAGTTGCTTGTTCGTCGAGTTGTAAGTGTTCAGTAAAGTTTATGTCACATAAAAAGTACATCGTTAATATTCTTCACCTTCCTCTTCGCCCTCTCCTTCCACAGAGTCCACTCCTACCTCCTCATAATCCTTCTCCAGGGCCGCCAAGTCCTCCCGAGCTTCCGAGAACTCTCCCTCCTCCATACCCTCCCCGACGTACCAGTGGACGAAGGCACGTTTGGCGTACATCAGGTCAAACTTGTGGTCAAGACGAGCCCAGGCCTCGGCGATGGCCGTCGTGTTACTCAACATACAAACTGCACGCTGTACCTTAGCCAAGTCACCACCAGGGACAACAGTTGGTGGCTGGTAGTTGATGCCCACCTTGAACCCAGTGGGACACCAGTCCACAAACTGGATGGTTCTCTTGGTCTTGATGGTAGCAATGGCGGCGTTAACGTCTTTGGGAACAACATCCCCTCGGTATAACATACAGCAGGACATGTATTTACCGTGACGTGGGTCACATTTGACCATTTGATTGGCCGGTTCAAAACACGCGTTGGTGATCTCAGCCACGGTCAGCTGTTCATGGTAAGCCTTCTCGGCTGAGATGACCGGAGCATAGGTGGCCAGAGGGAAGTGGATACGTGGGTAAGGTACCAAGTTGGTCTGGAACTCTGTCAAGTCGACGTTGAGGGCACCATCGAATCTCAGAGAGGCGGTGATAGAGCTGACAATCTGACCGATCAGACGGTTCAAGTTGGTGTAGGTTGGTCGTTCAATGTCCAAGTTACGACGACAGATGTCATAAATTGCCTCATTGTCGACCATGAAGGCGCAGTCGGAGTGTTCCAGGGTGGTGTGTGTGGTCAACACAGAGTTATACGGCTCAACAACAGCCGTGGACACCTGGGGAGCTGGGTAAACAGCAAACTCCAGCTTGGACTTCTTGCCGTAGTCGACACTGAGACGTTCCATCAAGAGGGAGGTGAATCCAGACCCGGTACCACCTCCGAAACTGTGGAAGATGAGGAACCCTTGAAGACCGGTACACTGGTCAGCCAGTTTACGGGTGCGGTCAAGAACCAAGTCGATGAGTTCCTTGCCAACGGTGTAGTGACCACGGGCGTAATTGTTGGCGGCATCTTCCTTACCGGTGATCAGTTGTTCGGGGTGGAACAGTTGACGGTATGTGCCAGTTCGGACCTCATCTATAAATAATCAATAAGTTTAATAGTCAGTGCGGAAGCATAGTTTCGATAACTAAACAAAACATGCACCTACATGGAAGATTGGAAGACACTGGAAGATGATATTTTTCGCATCGTGCTAAAGGCACTCTAAAACTTATACTATGTTGGAATGTATAACTTTGTGACTCCTACTCGGGCAACCATAGAATATATTTGAAATGACTAATTCGAAAATTTTCACAAGGCCTGTGCAAAATTCATCTGTATGTAGGCCCCATATGGATAGGATAAATTGCATTTGAAGTTACAAGGAATCCTTGCGATCAAATCAGCCAGGGTGGGCCTATTACTTGAGAGAAGTGCGAAATTCGATCAACTTACCGACTACGGTTGGTTCCAAGTCGACGAATACAGCCCTAGGGACGTGTTTACCGGCCCCAGTCTCACTGAAGAACGTGTTGAAGGAGTCGTCCCCACCCCCGATAGTTTTGTCTGACGGCATCTGTCCGTCCGGCTGGATACCGTGTTCTAGACAGTACAACTCCCAGCAGGCATTTCCCATCTGGACACCGGCTTGACCGACATGGATACTGATACATTCACGCTGAAATTAGCAAGCAGGGTAAAGAACTGAAGTAAATACAGTTTTAAAGGTACAATATCATCTTTATAATACGATATGAAATGATTTTTCCGTGGCATTTGAAATTGTCTATACTTTTCATGCTTTTCACCAATTCCCCCCCAAAGTACTTAATGGGTTTCTTTTAACACTGTGAATGAAGGATCGACATCATTAATATATTGCATCTTTTTCAATTACGACGATCCCCAATGATTTTACTTGCAGGTTGTGTATCACTTCTTCAGGTACAAATTGTGATTGAATCACTTTGGTAGAAATACACGTATCTTGGTCTGAACGTGCGCTGCTTGGGTTTTCCTTGGATTTTTTCTCTTTGCAGTTCTGCTTTATCAAAACTTGGTCGTTGCCGCCTCAACGGCATACGAAAGTGATTACTGTCTAGAGTTTTCGCAGTACCATGTTTAGTATAGATGATATCACTAATTTTAGCCAGAACCCAGTCTACTCGAATGATAGATTCTATATTGAAATTCTTGATGGGTGAATTTTTAATGAGATTGAGTAATTTTTAATTTATACTTATTTCTAATTTCAAAAAATTATCTTTTGCTTTTATGTTTATCAAATTCTTTATACTGCACAACAGATTGTGTTTCATAAAAGAAAATATACCCAATTCTTATACTGTAAGTTCGCATAGTCAACAGAGAGGACAGATGTTTGCAAGTGGTATTTTGGTTATATTTTACTTTATTGTATTCATTTTACTTGGACTTTTCTTTCAATGTATCTAAAATAGGACACAGTTAACCAAAATGATATTTCGCCACAGCAGATTGGGTTAGTTTTGGTTCAAGGTATCATATTTTAGAAATATTAAAAAAAAAACTTATGCACGCTTATAATGCCAAAAACAAAAACCTATATCATATCAAACGTCAGTCGACACTATTTCACGTCGCAGTCTACTGTGAACATTTGCCCGATACAAGGTGAGTAATTTCTCTGTATAACAAGCATTTTTTGCCCAGATTTGAAGAAACTCGCAAACGTAACAGCAGTATGAGAATTCCCTCTAATAATTGGATTCAAAGCCAGTGAGGGTAAAACTATCATTGAATTAAGGAAAAATGAATGATCAAACTTACCATGATGACTGTTGTGGGTGAAGGGTAACTCGCAAAGACTTGTGAAGTGGTCGAAGGTGAGAGCCGAATGTGATAACTGATTCGAAATTGTCCTTCTTTTATGGACGGTCATTGTTGATTCTGGTGTCTTGGCAGCAGACGTTGTTAGCACTTTAAGAAAGAGGGTATTTGACTGGTCACTTTGAGTTGCTGATTTATGCTATATTTGTTTCTATTGGGCAGATCTATATACTTGGATACGGAGTATTACAAAATGTGTTCGAACATGTGCATTAATCGTCGAAAGCGATTACATATTGTTGTGACAAACAATTAGTGGCAGGCCATTCAATGGGAGATTAACAGCTTTACTTCGAGTCGACATTACATTCGAAGATTTTGTTGGCACCACTGCAATAGGTTCAATATTATAGTTTGAAATGATGCAAATCAAATTCGCACAGGATAGCCCTTTTCTTGTTTCTTTAAACCCTGGTCAAATCACCATGCTTTTTATATAGCAGTATTCCCCTGTTTTATTTTAAAATGTGGTCTTGTTGGGTCCTTATAATACGGGGGAACTAGCTATATATGCCTCTTTGTGTCGCTTCGGTGAATGTATATAGATAGTAACCTAAAGACCTACTGATATAAAATATATTCTCAGTTTTATACTCGGAATAACGGTACAGTAGTTGCATGTATCTGGAAAAGCGATGTCAAAATATTCAAAAGTTTTACATAATTATACATGTGCTAGATTTGGCGTTGTCGGGGGTATTCCCCAAATATATAAATTATCACATGTAGGCCTATCAATAAAATCAAATTTATGTCACATTTCATTAGATTCGGTGTTTATTAAACAATAATACTAGTGTTGGTTTCAGGTGTCATTTCTGCATAAATTTTTTATTTTTCATGTCGTTTCGGATACATTATTCACCATACTTTTCTGCTAAAAGTAAATAGCGATCATTCAATATGACTACAACGAAAATAATAAACGGAAAAACAAATACGATGGAAGTTCCTCGCGACCATGCCTATAAATGATCAGTATGCACTAACACCTTTTGGTATTGAACTGACGGTCAAGCAAGGTTATATGACACCAAACTTTGATGACTGCTTAGCGCCTACTTCCCAGTGTATTAAATTTACCGTTTGCAGCTGTGGACACAGAGGATGCCTCATATGTCCACTTTTGAACACTTCGAATATATTCAGTTCGGCGTTAACTGGAAAAACTTATTCTGTTAATTCATATGTTAACGTTATAGTTGTTCAACAATTAATTGCATTTATTTTGTATCTTGTAAGAGTTACGGTCAATAGTATATCTTTGTAAGACCTCCCAAATACCAGTACTTCACTGTCAGAGAGGTTGACGCTAGTGTTCAAATCTGTACACTTAAGTAAAATGCGATAATGTGTCGAATGTGTGAACACCAGGCGCGTAAAAGTGTACTATTGTGCTTAAAAGTATTTAAATATAAGTAGTATGTAAAGCGGAAATTACTTATAATTGAGGGTGAGGGTGATGACGTCACGGATGACGTCAATTCCGGTCACGTGACTTCCGGGTCAAAGAGCGGGTGGTTGGTTGGGCGGTTCCTGTTGCTTCAATGTATTTTGCTGAGAAGCAACAGGAACTTGATAATGTGATGTCCAGCACTGTAATTGCACTTGTCTTTATTGCACCAATGTACGCGTCCTGTCTCTGTCTTGTGGGCTGTCCTCAGTGATTTATAGGGTGAATGGGGGGGTGTCTGATTCCATGTTGCTTCAAAGATTTGCTTCTTTGAAGCAGTAGGAACGCAACTTGGCGGGGTGTTGCCTTGTTGGTTCGTCGCGATATGACTGAAATATTGTTGAAAGCGATGTTAAACTTGACTCACTCACTCACCCGGGTCAAAGGTCACTTCCGGTGCGGGGCATTTCCGGGTCAAAGGTCACTTCCGGGTCAAAGGTCACTTCCGGTTTCGATGACGTCACGGATGACGTCACTCACATGTACAGCTGAGTGTTCTACCCGGCGCTGTGAACAATGAACTGGCACCTTGGGCAACCCACTCATGGACATTTGCGGTATGGAAAATGGCACCTTGTTTTCTCTTTCTCGCGATGTTGTACACGATGGGAGGGGTTTCGAGGCCATGGGGTGACTTTTGCTGAAAAGTTCAGGCAGGTCTGGGGTGGACAGATTTGGTCCATTCCGGTGCAGTGGACAGTGCCCTGGCACCGCACACTTCAGTTATTTCAATGTTTGTCCAAATGGGGAACCCACTGATAGACATTTGCGGTATGGGACGTGGCACCTTGTTTTCTCTGTCTCGAGCTGTAGAGCACAATGGCTGGGGTCTCGATGCCATGGGGTGAATTTCACTGAAAAGTTATCGTGCGTATGCGTAGTGAATATGCAGATCTGGGGTAGACGTTTTGGGGTCGAGGTGGGCCAATATTGTTCCGATTGGGTCGAGTGAGGTATACCAGTATACGAGTTGTCAGAGCATTTCCATCATAGCTCTCTAGATTTGTATCTAATACCACTTATGCCGGTGCTAGGGGCCGTGCGGTCATATCATCCAAGTTGCCACATGAACAGGTACAATAAAAGCGTACCTGAGATACAACACATATCATGAATCGTTAGATTCTTGGTATGTGCTTTAGAATAGGTTAACCAGAAGACTATTCTGTGAAGTCATGTGACGCAGTCAGTATGTCGGCACCTCTTCCCACTTCCCTTATATGTGTTGTAATCAAAGTGAAGCACTCGTAGGGGAGCGTCAGACTGGATGGGTGTGGAGTGGAAGTAAGGCTATGGTACCCATGCGCAGGCAGGGAATTGTGAGAAAATGGATTTGGAATGGACGTTTCGGGGTCGAGGTTGGGCAATAATGGTCCGAATGGGTCGTGTGGGGTATCCGTGTGAAGCGCTCATGGAGGCCGATCAAGTGAAAAACTTTCCCCGGAAAACATACGGAAACACGAACTTTACCCCTAAAAGATGAAAAACCCCTCTCAACCAGGCCTAGAGGGGCTAATATCGGCCCCCGGCGCATGGTGGCCTGTCGAGAGGTGAGAGAAATTGGGTGCAGGTTTCACAGAAAGAAGCGGAATACGGACTTTACACCTGGCGAGTCGTAGAAATGGGAATGTTGTTGTTGTTGAGATAGTGTAGTCTCCAGTAATCCAGTTGGCTCTTAGTACTAGAGAAAGCCGAAACCCAGTACATTTTCCGTATGGCCTTTGTGGAGTGTTTTACAGTAACGCCTTATCGCCCTATCTGAACGCCTTAACGCTTATCGTAACGCCTCAACGCCCTAATCTTAACGCATTAACGCCTTATCTCAATGCCTTAACGCCCTAACATGACAGGTTTTTTTTATCTTTTGCGCAAGATTGTACCATGCTATTATATAATAATAACGGCAAGGTGAATGTATCAATCCATTCACACCACGGAATAAAACAAGTGGAGACTTGCTGGGAAACCCCTGTTTTGCAGGCCACGATCCGTCATTTGTCAGGGTACATTTTTCAGGTAATTTTCAGGGAAAGCCCCTGTTCTATTTCTAGATCACTCGAGAGTAGTAGAAAAAGGGGAGTTTCGGAGGTGTAATGGGGTGCGTTTGGGGGAGATGAGGGCCTTGATCCATCCGGCTGCCTGGTAGAATTACCTGTGCGTGCGTGTGTGGTGGAGGAGGAGGAGGAGGAGGAGGAGGAGGAGGAGGAGTGATTGAGTGAGTGAATGAGTGAGTGAGGCATTCCCAACGCCCATGAGGCGTGCTCAACGCCTGTCTTAACGCAGTGAAGCCCTTACGCTGGTGAGCGAATGAGTGAGTGAGTGAGTGAGTGAGTGGGTGTGGTGGGGGTGGTGTGTGGTGGTGATGGTGGTGGTGGATGTTTGTGGTGGGGGTGGCGGTGGTGGTGATGGCGTTGCTGAGTGCCCATCTTAATGCAGTGACGCCCTAACGCCCTAACGTCTTCTGTACCTACTTTCATAATGTCTTATCGCCATGATGCAGACAGTCGAGAGAAAGAAAGATGAACACATTTTCATATAGTTTATTCTCCCCTCCATCACATCATACCCATGCTGGGGGAGCCGCATTCGGTATGTTTGCAATTCTCGTTGGCTCTTGTCCAATTAGAAACCACCAGATCATGTTGTATCTGTCATATTTGTTCTTGTCTGTTATTTGTATTCTCCGCTGTTCTTGTCCACTCAGAAGCCGCCATTTGGTGTTGCGTCAACCTTCGGTCATGTTTGATTTTGTCCGTTGGAAATATCCCTAATCATTTGGACGTCAGATGTGCACGTCTTTGGAATACGCTTGATTTTAAGAACGTAACACAGTAACGCCCGTCAACGCCTAGCTTAACGCTTCAATACCCTGGTGAATTAGCCCGGAAGCTCTGATGGATCTAGATATCCCCTGGAATTGACACTAATTCCTCGAAATGCAGTGACACCCGTTTCAACGCCTTAACGCCTTATCTTAACGCCCTAACGCCCTATCTTAACGCCTTAACGTCCTATCTTAACGCCTTAACGCTCTATCGTAACGCCTTAACGCATTGCCAACCATCCAATCACACACACATGCTTTGACCATTGGCCCTTAAATACCATGTTCGGTCTGGCTACTTTTGTGTGTCTGGGTATATGTGGATGGGTGGGGGTGTGTGGTGGTGTTTGTGTGTGGTATTGCACACCACAGACACACACAAACACACCACACACCACCAAACACACCACATACACCCCCACCACCACACACATCCACCCAGACATACCCACGCACACACAGGCAGCCAAACCAAACATGGTATTTAAGGGTCAATGGACAAAGCATGTGTGTGTGATTGGAAGGTTGACAATGTGTTAAGGCGTTATGATAGGGCGTTAAGGCGTCAAAATAAGGCGTTAAGGCGTTCAGATAGGGCGTTAGGGCGTTAAGATAAGGCGTTGAGGCGTTGAGACGAACGTTGACGGGCGCCACTGTATTTCGAGGAATTTGTGTCAATTCCAGGGGATACCCATCAGAGCTTCCGGGCTAATTCACCAGGGCGTTGAAGCGTTAAGCTAGGCGTTGGCGGGCGTTACTGTGTTACGTTATTAAAAGCAGGCGTATTTCAAAGGCGTGCACATCTGACGTTCAAATAATTCGGGATATTTCCAACGGACAAAAGCAAACATGGCCGAAGGCTGACGCAACACCAAACGGCGGCTTCAGATTGGACAAGAACAGCGGAGAATACAAATAGCAGACAAGAACGAATATGACAGATACGACATGAATTGGTGGGGAGAGGCGTTCAAATAAGCTTTGCCTGTTCGCCGATCTCTGTTTCCTTCGTGAAATAAATATACTGTTTAAATCAACATGAAATGGTGGTTTCTGATTGAACAAGAGCCTACAAGAATTGTTAACATACCCAACGCGGCTCCACCAGCTTGGGCATGATATGATGGAGGGGAGAATAAACTTTATGAAAACTTGTGAACGTGTTGATCTTTCTTTCTCTTTACTG
>JAVTVY010044542.1:0-21779 GCA_036873755.1 Hanleya hanleyi | reverse complement strand
GCCGTGTGGTCATAACATCCAATTTACCACATGAACAGGTACAATAAAAGCGTACCTGAGATACAACACATATCGCGAATCGTTAGATTCTTGGTATGCGCTTTATAATATGTTAACCGCAAGACTATACTGTGAAGTCATGTGATTCTGTCAGTATGCCGGCACCTCTAACCACTTCCCTTATATGTGTTGTAACCTAACCGGTTTAGGAATAGCAGACATACGAGCTGCATTAAACAGGTTCAATCCTAGTGACAGCGTCAAGGATACATTCAGCCTGGAAAGAGGGGCATAACGATCCATATGAAAGACGATCAAGATTGCAATATAATTTTTCAATGACTGGTCCAAAAATCTCTTTGGAGGGAACAATCACCCCCATTCACCAAAGGGAAATTCACCTACATCTGTTGGGTTCCTGAAACATATTGCCCTGAGTGAAAATTTGCGGAAGATAACATTCACCCTGACAAGTGCCAGAGACCACATTATAGAGACACTCACCATCCTATGGCAGTCCTCAAACTTCAATTCGAGAGCCATTCAGACTTGTCAAATGCTATGCTGTGTGTCCAGAAATGGACCCAATATCCCGAATATGACCATCCACACCTCGAGGGAAAACGCCCTTTCCGCACTACTCGGTGTTACGCTTGTAATCGTTTTGGGCACATTTCGGCCAGCTGCCCCTTCCAAAAACACTGTACGTTGTGGCTCCAGTAACTGTCACCCTTCATGTATTGCCAAGCCACGCTGCTGTAACTGTACAGGAGACCATCAGGCCTCGTCCCCACGCTGTCCAATCTCTCTCCAAAACTAGAACAAAAGCCGCCTATCATACTTACCCGTAATTAAAGGCGTTTCAAACAAAATTAAGTCCTTTTACTCAATGCACAGGCATTATTTACTGCAAACAAGACATTGGAACATTCTATAGATTTACTCTGTTTAAATGAAACATGAATTAGGGAAACGATAAAGTGAGTTTCAGGGACTGGAAGGTTCTTTAAGACCCTAGGACTGGGAATAGCAGGGGTGGGGGGGGGGTGGCCGTGTGTGCAAGGCCCTCAACCAGATTTATTATCTCTGAAGTAGACAAGCATCAAGATCAGCTTTACGAAAGTTAAACAATAGAAGTCCACACAAATGCTGGGAAACATTTTTACATAATTGTTCCATATATTCGCCCTGAAGGGAAGGACGCCATTATCTATCTAGGAGACAGCCTCTCAAGTATAAGAACAAGGAATTACATCATCATGGGAGACTTAAATGCAAAATGCCTAGATTGGAATATTCATGACTACAATGCCTGTGAACTCCTTCTTGAATTACAACACATATAAGGGAAGTGGGAAGAGGTGCCGACATACTGACTGCGTCACATGACTTCACAGAATAGTCTTCTGGTAAACCTATTCTAAAGCACATATCAAGAATCTAACGATTCGTGATATGTGTTGTATCTCAGGTACGCTTTATTGTACCTGTTCATGAGGACACTCTGACCAAATATCAGCTGATATGTGCAATATCAGCGTGTGTACAAACGTCGTAGTACCCCTGCCAACAGACAACTATTGGCTGATGCAGAGGAGAAACTGGCTGGAGTGATAGAAACTGCAAAAGATAAGTGGGCAAATCAGCTATTTACTGTCCCGGGAGAAACCTCAGACCCCAAAACCATGTACTTCTAGGAAACTAACTGGCAACAACAGAAACAAAGTTATCCTTCCATTACAAAAGGCTTCTGGTGAGTTACTCAACAAAGAAACTGGAACTCCTTCAGGATACTTTCTTCGGAGCAAAACATTTGGATCCCAGAACATTTGATGACAATTTCAGAACCTCTATCATGAGTGACTATCGGAGAATCAAACAAGAGCCTTCTTCCATAGAAGAAGACTTTCTCAATGCTGACATACCGATAGGAGATAAAGGCAATAAAACCAGGTAAAGCACCTGGGCTCGATTACATCTTTCCCGAGCTGATAACCAGTGCTCAGGGGCGGCGGAACCGGGGGGGCCAGGCCCCCCCAATATTCAGAGAGGGGGGGCCAAGGACCACTTTGGCCCCCCCAATAATTTCGCTTAACCACTTGGTCTCCATAATAATTTCGCTCAGCACTAACGCCTATGCATGTGCACGGGTAGCCTAATATTAAATGCCATGAACCGATTCCGAGAAATGAATAACAGCTGTGACGTGCGCGAAGTTTCGTACGACGGAAATTTGACCCAAATGTTGATATCCGAGGAAACCCGAACTTCAAAAAGTCGTTGTGGCTCGAAGTTATGTCTGTGGCTCGCACATCTCGCCAAGTTAATAAATATGCAGAGATGGCTGTCGGAAGTCTTCGGGAAAAGCGAGTTATAATCATATGCAAATAGGCCCAAAATGATCCCAATATGATAAGCTTTAAAATCACGAAGTTTCAGCTC
Organism: Hanleya hanleyi; assembly: GCA_036873755.1. Taxonomy (NCBI): domain Eukaryota; kingdom Metazoa; phylum Mollusca; class Polyplacophora; order Lepidopleurida; family Hanleyidae; genus Hanleya; species Hanleya hanleyi. The sequence goes on along the minus strand of JAVTVY010044542.1, from coordinate 19,337 downwards.
CCTCGGTTTTGTAGTTTCGGAGCAGCAGATTTTTTTGATTTTTTTTAGCGTTTCGGAAGAGTTAAAAATAGGAAAACTCGCTGTGAATTATCACCCCTAATAGGCCTCGGAAATGCTCTAAAATGCGTTAAATGGACGCTAAAATTTCAAATTTTTTGGGGGGAGGACCCCCGGACCCCCCGCTTCGCGGGAGGGGGACACCCCCTCCCGGTCCCACCACCGGTTTGGCCCCCCCAATATTTAACTCCTTCCGCCGCTCCTGGTGCTGGCTCATCCACGCTCTTTCTCGAGTTGTTAGCAGGTCGTAGAGGGAAGGAAAACTGCCTCACTGAAACACTCGCTCGCCAAATTTACACGGAAATCATAAAAGCTCGCCTGGATAGTGTTGTCGAAACTGACAATATCATCGACCGGGAACAGCAAGGCTTCAGGAAGGCATTCAACCACAAAGTCCATCCTTCAGGTTGCTCAGGCAGTGATGTCAGGATTTAATAACAAGGGATATGCAGTAGCCTGCATGATTGACTTTGAGAAGGCGTACGATAGTGTGTGGTGTGAAGGCCTTTTGGTTAAACTCCATCGGCTGGAGATCAGAGACAGAACCTGGAGATGGATTGACAATTTCCTATCAGACCGGAAATCCAGCGGGATCCATGGCAACGAAATAGGACCTGATTTTCTCACCACACTCGGCCTCCCGCAAGTTTCGGTGGCTTCAACCTCTTCCTTGGTGACATCTTTGATGGAACCAATGGTGGAAAAACAAAGTTTGCAGACGACGGTACCCTACCCTACATGTAACTGGACAGGACTTGCCAGCTCTTGGACGAATAATCAGCAGTGATATGTCAATGGACAGACACTGGTGCAAGTCCTGGTGATAAACATGAACCTCCCCAAGACTGAAGTGAGCGTTTTCTGTAGACAAAAAGGAGAAGAACAACTTATAAACAACCTGGTTGTCGAGGTCGATGGTCTCCCTCTATGGTCTCCGTCTGAAGAGAAATGGTACCCCTAAACTGCTTGGAGTTACCATAGAACAACAGCTGTCCTTCAACAACACTATCAATATGGAAAGAAAAGCCTGTCGCTCCTTGCACATGCTTAGGTACATCAAGAGTCTCAAGTCAATCTCCACAATGCACTACCTCCAAATGTACGCTTCACCTGATTAGGAAGACAACAAGACCAAGCTCTACAGTGTACAGAAGAAGGGATTGGCGATCTGCCTGGGAGTTTCAGCCACCTCCGAAAGAGAAGCAATGGAAGTGGAGGCAGGAATCCTCCTACTCTACCTCCGCTGGGATGAGGCAACCATCAGAATGTGTAACAAAAATACAGGCTATGGATGACACTGAACCAGTATGGAAACAGTGGATCTTCTGGGAAACGCAAGGTACTTAAGAACGCCACCCTACCCCGTTCGGGAATATGCTGTCACTCATGACTGATATCCGTCAACATACAGGAATCAACATCAGGCTAGCAGAATCGCCCTTCCTGTTCAAATATAGAAATATCTCCCATCCGAAGGAAAAACCACAGCACTGGCTCAGATTCGGTTCATCCACGTCCCGTACAAGAAACCCCAAAAATCCAAGCGCAGGCCTTCATTGAAGCAGAATATGCCAATTGATGCAGTCATCGCCTATACAGATGGTTCCTGTCTAGAAAACCCTGGGCCATGTGGGTCCGGAGCTCTGATTCTTCTCCACAATACTCGACAGGTAGTCAAGATTACCCATGCAGTAGCCCCAAGGGGATCGATCATGCTGGCAGAACTGGATGCCATCCAGCAGGTGCTGAACTACATCAGGGCCGCATTAAATACTACCATTCGTCACTCTGCTCCACTGTACATCCTTTCCAACAGTCAGTGTGCAGTTGGAGTACTTAGCCTGAACTGGGAGCCAAATAGCCACCATTGGCTAATTCAGACTATAATTCAGTCCATCTACCAGTTACATGAGCAGGGAATGAAAACTGAATTCATCTGTGCCCCCTGGACATCCGAATATAGCTGGAAATGAAGTTGCGGACCAGTTGGCCAAGGAAGCAGCAAACGAGGCTAGAACACTTCCCCTGAAAAAAGAACATCACTACATCGAGAGAAGTAAAACAGGCAGGCCGACACCTATCTCGGACCGGGGAAGATGTCTATATTAGTACAAACCCACAATCCAGCTCAAACCAGTATTTGACGTTCCATCCAGAGAATGGTCTGTAGCATTTACTCAGCTCCGTACAGGTTACTCTCGCATAAAAGCTTACCGCTCCAACTTTGAAACAAATGGATCTCCCCTATGCAGCTGTGGTGAGGCTGAACCCACAGAACATGTCCTGATCCGCTGCCCTAAATATGATTCCGAGAGGGAACTTCTCCGAGTTAGACTTTTTACAGCGACCGGCCACTGCTCTGTACTGCTCGGCAATACCATTGATGAGCCAGCAGAATACCGTACGACGACTGCCACATTACTCTGACAATTCCTTCACACAAATGGACTCCTTAAGATCGAGTAGCCCCAAACATGTGAGAGCCTGTGATCCGATCCGAAACCATCACATACCTCAGTACACCGTGTGTTTACTCTAAGTACCAGTGAGAAGTAAAATTATACCCTAGAGTTTTGCGTACCACTGGCACATGGATCAAGGCACAGTTGCCTGGCCTGTGGGATATTGGATGGTCGATGCCTACGTATATTTTTTTTCCTAAAAAATTATGAAAATTAATATATATATATTTTTTTTAAATCAATTTTAAAAAAAATATTTTTCTGAGTGTATTTCTCTTCCATCTTTGGTTCAATTAAAGTCATTCCCTATAATGTCAAGCAGAGTTGCTACAGTTTTTAATCATCTACCATACCCTGCCCTCTATGACATAGAATAAACATGGTCATTTCAAAACATTCTCAGAAAAGAACGAAAGCCTACCTTTCCAAATGCCATCCGTTTATTACTTCCCAAGTGGACCAGCCTTCCCGTGAGGAGAGAAATCCACTCTTCGCGCCAAAACACGGCTTTTCAAACTTTTCGCCAGCTCTCCGGCAAAAAACACTTCCGTCAGAATTTTAAGGACCGGTCTATACAATATTATCAGTGACGATTGGTCGAAATTATCTCCAGAAGTCATCTCCCGCCCACTGGATTATCTGGCCCTGACTTCTGGAGATAATTTCGACCAATCGTCGCTGATAATATTGTATAGACCGGTCCTTAAAATTCTGACGAAAGTGTGTTTTGGCGGAGAGCTGGCGAAAAGTTTGAAAAGCTGTGTTTTGGCGCGAAGAATGAATTTCTCTCCTCACGCGAAGGTTTAGGTATTCAAAGCGCATATATTCCGAAGGCTGGTCCACTTGGGAAGTAATAAACGGATGGCATTTGGAAAGGTAGGCATTATAGGGAATGACTTTAATTGAACCAAAGATGAAAGAGAAATACACTCAGAAAAAATATTAAAAAAAAAAACGATTTATAAAAAATATATATTTATTAATTTTCATAATTTTTTGAAGAAAAAAAAATGTACGTAGGCATCGACCATCCAATATCCCACAGACCAGGCAACAGTGGATCAAGGATCAAGAAGCAATTTAATTGTAGTTAGTTATTTTGACAAATGCGAGAAAAATTCATGAAATTGACATCAAAGCGAGAAAAATTCATGAAATTCACATCAAAAGGGGTTTGAAACGTGCCACAGCAAAAAAAAAAGCAAAAACACTGAAGTTGTCTCCCTTGGTGTATAGATGGGGCTGCGAAGAATTTAGCGATGAAGGCAGAGATTGATCTGCTTTTTGCAATTTTATGGAGCGAAGATGAAGTTTGCAATTTTGTGTAAGCGAAGACGAAGCACAAGACAATGACGATTGTTTTTAACTGTTCTTGGACTCGTACTTAATTAGACGAGACAGCTGAATCATTTGAGGGACATCCATGTTACCTTGCGTACAGTGACGTCGCCAATTCCGATCCAGTGTCAGTTCCGACCCACTTCCAAAAATATTGTTTCTGGTCATAACCATGATCACGCGAAATCATAAAACATTTGGTGTATTCAAGCAAGTTGATCAACCTCTCCATCATGGTTAAATTATATTATGCATTCACTGATTTTGTTAGACGCAGACCCACTCCATACACACGACTACATCGGTCTAAGTACAAACACCAGGACTCGCCGTTGGTCAAAAACCGTGTCGTCTGCCAACGCTTCCTATCAAAGTTTTGATGTTTTGTTTCTCACATATAATTATCATATGGTACTATGTATCTGTCATAAATTTATTTACTGGTGTGTCTCTCTGAAGGCTACCTGCCCCATTGTTGATATCAACTGACGGACCTAGTTCAACAAGCTGAACCCTGCTGACATTTAATTTTGTGATATTGACAACGCAGGGTTCAGCCGTTGAACCGAAATTTCCTATCGCAAAATTTTCGGCCTCCCGACCCAGGTAACAGCGGGTGGATTTGGGCTCACAAAAATCGATAATACCCACCCTACTGAATCAACAAGTATGATTATAGGTGAAAACCGCCGGTCACGTGTCAAATTACAGTCAATGGTAGGTTTTCCAGTGCTTTCGTTATCAAGCGTGGGCGTGTGTCTGAACAGACGACAGTGACCACAGCCGAAAATGAACGATTTTCAGCATATCGATGACAGGTATGGTTACTGGTGTCCAGTCATATTTTGAAGGAGAAATATCGTACTATATTGTCACCAAACGTAGGGTTATTACTATTTCAAGTTAACAAAAATTTTAAACATTTTTGCGGCGAGAGGTGTTTTAGGTGTTGGTAGACAGTCCATTGTAGGTATTAGCATCGAATTATAGTGTGAGGAAATGAGCACAAAATGAACACGTGGGAACTTACTACCTGCCTCATGTATCACTGATTCATCTCTCAATTCCTTTCACTTGTGTGTGTTTAAGAGGAATATGAACCATTAATAGTATATTCTCTGTCTGTCTGATATTACGACAGTCCATTGTATCATCATCGGACCGATCGACAGTCCATTGTAGGTCAACATGCACTTGTGAATGATGCACAGAGAGCACATCGTCTGATCTAATGATTCGCCAAATGGACTGTTGCCAAAACAAATGGTAGCTACAATGGACTGTCGACATATCTGATATATAATCACATGTTGCCTCATTATAACATTGCAGCTGTTATGCGGCTTCAATGTGAAGTGATTCAACCTACAGTTCATGGTCGCATGACAAATGGACGTGCATTCACCTATAATCACACTTGTCGATTCAGTAGGGTGATACCTACCGCTTTGCACTCGCTTGGATAGAATACATATTTGCCTACTTCCCTGGCCATTTATTTTCTCCGTCCAGCTTCTTTAATTTCCATAAACGGCGAAAGAAAAAAAAATCATCACGGCTGATCTTCCAAAAACTAAATATGCCACCATTTTGAAAATATCACTATGGTGACACGAGACTGATCGTACCTCGATTGTAATTTCGGGACTGTAGACGGGAAGGTCGGAAACGGCTCACTCATAAGGCTGTCAAATTATCTGCTTTTAAATGTAAAATTGTAACTATAGGTATCAAGCATAATAGAAGGCACATACTGGAAAAGGTGATTCACGGGATTTTTCATCTCTTAAGCGACTGGATCGACTGAGCGGATTCAGTTCTTCCGACTCGTGTAATCCTGAATTTAGAATAACATCACGCGAGATTCAGGGTCACGTGATAAAATGGTGGCCGATTTCGTTTTTGGAAGATCAGCCACGATGATTTTTTTTTCTTTCGCCGTTTATCGATTTTTGTGAGCCCAAATCCACCCGCTGTTACCTGGGTCGGGAGGCCGAAAATTTTGCGATAGGAAATTTCGGTTCAACGGCTGAACCCTGCGTTGTCAATATCACAAAATTAAATGTCAGCAGGGTTCAGGGGTCGATTTCATGAAACCTCACTTGAGACAATTTTCACACTTGAAAGTTCGAGTGCACTTCAAAATCTCCCTTGACTTGAGTTTGCTTTTCATGAAAGTTCACTTGAACCTGAAATCGCACTTGAGTTCAAGTGTGGTATGACCTCCCTTGAAAACCGCACTTGAAATAAAAACGTACTTGAAATGACCAATGCGACGGGAGATGGTGTCGAAAACTAAGTTTTTTCCATGTGCCAATGTATCATAATACACGTAGGGGCATTGTTCTTCATCTCATAGGTCCAAACATGGCACAGACATATTTATTTGACACCTGAAATTCTACCGATCGGCTCCGACGCATCAAGTATTTTGAGCATGCACTTGATTCTGCGGGGGTACTATTTGTTACCAAATCGCACAAAAGAGTTCCAAAAAGGTCACTTCAAACATCACTTGATCAAGTGCGGCCAAAAATGTTTGGTGAAACACAACTTGAGATTTTTTTGAAGTGCACTTGCTCAAGTGCGAAAATCGCCCTTGAAAAAGTCAAGTCAAGTGAGGTTTCATGAAATCGGCCCCTGCTTGTTGAACTACTGACGGACCCAGTACCGAACCACCATCATCCATGGATGGCCAAGCTGGATCGTACCATGGCCTGAAAATGTCTTGTGAACGCAGCGATCACTACGTATATTCGTAACTCGAGTTCTGATTAGCATTTCTTCCCTTTAATCTGCTATTCAGAGGTGAAATAAGTAGAAGTACCGTTGACTTATCAGTTTTGAGTGAGTATACGCTTATTAGCCATCGGAGTTATTTCAGTGTCCAATATATCTTGCCATTAGCTCGACCATATCACTATCACCCCCAACCCGCATTCTTTAACGTCAGATGTTCACTTATGAGATGAAGACATTCAAAACGAAATATCCAGCTAGGACCCTATTTTGGCGAAAAATTTATCACGTTGACAATTACATTTGTTTATATCTGGGTCAAAGGTCAATGTCAAAACGAGGCTGGATCGGAACTGGCGACAGTGGGTCGGAACTGACACCTCTCATAAAGAAATGTAATTTTATTTTCCCTGCAGTTCAGTTTATCCCCAGCTAAGTTAGTTTGTTAATAAAGGCTATAGACATTTGTACGGCGACCAAGGTAATGAATATGCCAGTGAAACTCTTTCCTTCTGAAACAGATGCAAATTTCACTTTGGTGGGTCGGAAGTGTCGACTCGTCTGTACTTCACAATCCTTGTCCATTATCTACCCTGATGAGAGAGAATTTTTGCTGAAATTCGGTCCTGCTAGCGGATGTAGGTCACTTCTCCCCCAAACCATCTCCCCGCGGTCATCCCCCCCCAAATTGGTCATCTCCCCCCAAGATTTTTGGTCACTTCCCCCCCAGTTTTGCCATCTCCCCCCCCTAAAAAATAATTAACTGTAGGACGAAATTTAATATTATACATTAACAACTATAATACATGGTAGAGCACATAAATACATTTTTTACCCCTTTGTCCGAAGGGTATTGTCAGCGTCGTCTGTCCGTCCGTCTTTCTTGTGAACACGGTATCTCAAGAAGAATTACTGCCAGGCATTGTAAATTTATACCATGTATGCATCTGGTAAAGGGTCATAAGCCTATTGAAAATGACCGACCTTGACTTCTTTTTTCAAGGTCAAATTGCCAATTTGGGGGGGGAGACGACTGGGGGGGAAATGGTTTGGGGGGGAAATGACTACATCCCCCTCAGGATAGAGGTAAATGGAAATGCTTAACAAGGTAACCATGGTAACGTGTGCAAATTTATACAATAACGAATAAAATGTGAATAGAATATGTATGTGATACATTTTGTCCAATGGTAAGTATTGCTTACAAATATATATAATGAAATATATAACACGTTCTATTAATTTAGGGAATTAATGTGAAATATGAATACAATGCAATGAATTCATATTGTCGAAATTTAATGAACAGATTTTCATAAAAGACTGAAATGTCAATATGTTGTACATATCGTCGAACGGTAAAGTATATGCAAATTTAAACGATGCGTAATGAACGTACAGTATGTATGTGATACATGTTGGCATGGTGACGGATATAACTTAACATGAGTAATGAATGTGCAGTGCTCCAGATAATTTTTTTTTATGAGGTAATTTATGAGGTCCAAAATTGTTCGAAGGAGTATCGCTTTTCATACCAGGAGTATTAACGGTTCTGAAAAACTTCTGGTCCGGACAAGTTGTTGACGCACGGACAAAGGGACGTACATGCCGATCACAAGATACGAACCACTGTGTAGTTTCTTGCCTGAAGTTTTTGCGCATAGTTCTACAACTCCAGTGACTATAGAGTCTATAATCCTCCGCACTAAATTCTGCACCGTCTCCTCGGTAGATTTGGCAAAAAAGGAGGTTATTTTGCGTGTCCCGGACATCTTTAACCGAATCACACATGATGTGATTGCTGCAGTGAAAAAAATGGCTGCTCACTATAGCAACGGTACTGTTTCCGGCAAGCTCTCCAGTCTCCGTGCAAGGGTATTGCTGATGAACTATATGACAACAACATAAAACACCCCCGGAGACAGATTTGTCTCCCTTGATATGCCTTGCCGAGATCAGGAGACCGAGTCAACGGATTGACGGCATCGTTTATAAGAGAAATTTTACGCATTGATTTTGGCGATAAGGCGTATCAGCTATTTATCGGGCGTATTTGTTACGCCTAGATTTCAGCATGCATGCGCTTTTGAACTTTTTGTAGGCGTAAATTACGCCAATACGCCCCTTATCTGGAGCACTGAATGTGAAATATAAGAAAATATGTATGTGGTACATCATCACATTAGTGAGCGGGATTCTAAATACCAGATTCAAATAATTAGTACATGTACAATGAATTATTCATTCATCAGAATATGAATTATTCATTCATCAGAACACCTACTGGTGTCGACTCCGCCCCACATAAACTTATTAAAGCAGGGTCCTCGGCTTTACATTTCCCCCTTGTGTGACTTTTTTAACAGATGTATTCGTGATAGTTGCCTCCCTAACAGACTTAAGGAGGCACAGGTCATTCTTGTTTTTAAGAAATCATAAATTTTAGATAAAACAAATTTTAGACCTGTAAGTGTTCTTCCATCTATATCCAAGATATTTGAAAACCTTCTCTTTTTACAACTTAGCTCTCATTTTCAAACTATCTTTCATGACTGTTTTTCGGCTTTTAGGGCTGGTTATGGATGTCAGTCCACACTTCTTAAGCTAGTCGAAGACTGGCGTATGGCAGTTGATAATGACCATTATGTAAGGTGCTGTAATTATGGACTTATCTAAAGCATTTGATTGTCTACCACATAGTCTTATTTTAGAAAAGTTGAGGGCATATAAGGGACCGTATCCAACCATCGTTTGCTGTTGAGACGTTTTAAACGATGGAAAAAAACGTTCAGCTACTACACCCATCGTTTGCACCATCACTGAAGACTGCCGAAGGTGCCGCTGTCGTTCGGAAGAAAACGTCGTCGTTTGGAAGAAAACGATTGTCGGCTGACAAAAGATGATCGCATGTGTTAAGCTGCGCGTAAATACACACTGGGTGAACAGGCCGTGCCTTAGCTCTCAACTGCACACATGTGTAACAAAATATAGCGCTATCAGCGAATGTGAAAACGGGTTTAACACAGGGGAAATAAATTACACTTTAATCGCCTTCTGCGTTTGTTTTAAAGGTTTGATTACGGGAAGTCGCTGTTTGTGTGCAAAAATTTTCTATGAAAATGACAACCATCTAGCTGTGATAATGGAAGTGTCACGTACGCAAATAAAACTGAATGGTTTAATAACACCCTCCCCATGTATGCACGGTGTAAACATTTTCTTTGAATAGGCCGGAAAAGGTAATCAACAGATAACTCTGCCGATATCTTACTGATCTGAATTCTGTTCAGTTACTATTTAATTTAAAGAAATACCCGTTTCAAAAATATTTAGGTTGATAAATATTTCCTTGTTATTCAGGGCGATACGGAAGTCTACCGTGGAAAAATGGTGTCGATTCGCCTGGAAATTTTCGCCATAATGCCGACACTAGGTTTTGATCACTTTCCTTGAAAACGCATGGATACAATAGAAATCTAAATAAATATTTTTCATCGCGAGTATTATGGGACCATGAAACTATTATATGATTTTTGTATCTTCAGCGGTTTTCTTGTAATGTTTACCGGAAAACGTGTAACACAATTTGAGGGGAATTCCACTGAAATTCGCCCACTTCAGAGCACGTTTTAATACCTCACTGGCAAATCGTGTTACACTTTTCCCAATTAACATGAAAAGAGCTGAAGAGACAGAAATGATATTTATATTTTCATGATCCTATAATACTCGAGATAAAAAATGTATTTAAATATTTATTTTATGAATGGGTTTTCAAGGAAATTGATAAAAAAAAACTAATGTCGGTATATCGCCGAAAATTCTCGGCAAATCGACTCTGTTTTACGTTAAATAAACCAAAAAATGGAAAGGTTTCTTATGTTATTTGGCCTGTGTACTGTATTGCAGTCCATAGGAAAAATCATGTGTCATCAACACGCGCGTTTAGCTTCAATATTTTAGAAATATCGCAATTTATTCTACGTGTCTGTCTGAAAAAAAAACCCCAGCTTGTGTACGGTCAAGGAGCACACGCGTACACGCACGTGGCCTTCCATTTCGACTGCGTTTATCCCCAGCATAGAAAAGTCGACACAGGACTGCTCCCGCATGGCGGGAAAGTAAAGAGCGGTGTAGAACACGTGTCTGTCGAAACGTTCATGGCGATATACCAGATCAGAGATCGAATACATTAAAATTATCCAGAAAGTTTCTAGAGCTATACTTTGGTGGGTGCCATGAAAAAGAATTGTCACGGGAGAATATTTGTTGACCCTGATATTTGAACATCGCTACTTGAGAGAAAGTGGAGGTGTGAATTTCCATTGAGTCTTCATTCAAGCATTTTTAATGTTTTAGATTGAAGTGAATTTCTCGGCAATGCGCTGAGACAGATGTATCTTTTGACAACCAATCATTTATTTGAGACTTTATCGAAACAGATCCAAATATTTGATTATCGGTGTTTTATTTATTATGGTCAACTTAGCGCACTTTTATTCTACATTGCAGGTTTGTTTGCTCCATGGACATATTGAAACTAGAGGAATGACCGCCTTTTCTCCGGATAATATTATTCGTATACGGTAATTTCCCTATTAATTCACCTTCCAAATTTAATTCGAAAACGGCCGATCGGGATTTTGTCCATCCTAATAAAGCGAACACGGGAGCATTTTCAATATCCGTGAAACAATAAATTCGAACACTCCCGTTTTCGCCACGGAGTTCGTGCCGATGAAAGTAAAGTGAATATGTTACTAGAATCTCGTATAGTATATCGGCGTATGCTATTATTTGTAAGCGCAGAGAAACAACAGGGAATGGTACAATATAATCAGACTGAATTACTATTACTTACAGTCTATAAGGAAAAAAATTGATTCAATTAACTCCGCAGTCCTGTAATTTTATCCTAACTTGATCGCGTTTCGCCGCAGTCGGGAAAAATATATACGGTAGTCCCCCGCACGTGGTCGAGTGTCTGCACACGGCCCGCTATTGAATCATTCTTCAGTTTCCAGCGTTCGTATATCAAATATCTTTCTTTAAACCAGCATTCCTTTATTTGAAAAACACACATTATTTTAAGTAACAAATTTGAGAGATCTTCAACGTTAATATATTTGTTCGTCGTATATGCTAACCCCTCGCTGTCCCCCATTCACCTGCCCGACCTGCCCTGTATTATTCGTATGGGAGGCACTTGGGCCGTGTTCAAAGGAGGGCAACGATTTGGTGTAAGATTCACGAAATATAATTGACAAAGGATCTGTTGCAAGTTGTATTGTCAGTCTTTTGTCCAGGATATTACCTTTTCAATGGGAGGTCTTACACCAAAGCCTTGCCCAAAGGAGGCACTGGAAGGGAGCAGAGTTCAAACTTTGTCGGGTGACGTTCCCGCGGAGATATCAAGTTGTAACGTGTGTGCTGGTGAATTGCATCAGATTTCTTCACAGCAACTGAATTCTACGTTTGGGGAAGCAAGATGCGATTTAATCTTGCGGTATGCTGTATGCTATTCGTTATATTTTCAGGTGAAGCGGACAATCAAACGACCATTATTTGACGTCAAAAATGAGCCATCACGAAAAGCCTTTTGGAAGGATGTACATTTAACGTTGATCTTATTTTAGTATTTTGATCAATAAAAATTTCTAAAAATAAAAAATCTGGACTACAATTCTCGAGCATCACTTGTTTGTGCATGACAACGTATCGACAAGCCTGGAAGATCACAAACAATGGTGAAAGGGTTTCCTTTTTTCTTTCAGAACATCCATTCTCCCCCTAACAGTCCATACGTCCGTGTTATTATCCACACAACAAGGGGAGGTATTTACGCAGAGCCCATGTGGTAAGTATATTTGACCGTAAACAAACCTACAGAATTACGGTGATCGATCGGACTCGTCCTGCATTCTTCATCAGGTTCTCTGATTTTTCTCCCTTCTAATAGTACTCAACATACAATACAATATCTAATAGCATGTTCGTGAAAGAGGCCGTATTTTTATTATTATCATTCACTGTATAGGAAACAAACTTGAAACGATGTGTTCACATCGCACGACATAATAGTATACCCCCTCAGTGCCCCTCAATTTCCTACTGAAACACCAAGCCTCCACATGAATGGCATTTGCTGCAGGTCTCCTTTGATATTTAAATTGTCAATGGCTACATTGTTTTGAGTACCGGGATAGTTTGCTAATGAAGTGTTAGTTTATTTTTAGCCTGTCCAGCTACTTCCCCATTCAGCACAGCTTGTCCTCCAGAGAAAACCACATAAAATGGAAGAATCCAAAGTCAGGATAGGGGTGACGAGATGTTTCAGTTTCCAGTGGAGAGAATCTGAACAGCATGAAATATATAGTGAAATAGGAGAGTCCACGTGCAGCATGCAAGTTTCACCCAGACTGGAAATGACACTTATTCATATGCAAATGAGACCAGGGGACACAAACAAATTTTTGCGATGTGAAGCGCCGACAACAATCATCTCTGCATGTGCTCTGTTTTGTTCAAATATAGTTATCATAAAGACTTACTCTTTCCGGTTTTGTTAAATATTTTATTGTGAATGAAAATATTTCTTACGAATACCCACGAACTTACCAAAATTCCAGCAATCAAAAATTCTTTGGAATTACACCGCGCATTTTTACACTAAGAATCAAAACATCGCTATCGCCATTCCATTACTCTATATGCTAAACAAATTTGAGAAACATTTAAATGGCATTAGGTAAAGTTTCGGAGATGAGAACATACCAGTATTTAATTAATATTCAGAACGATGGCAAACCTATCAAGCGTCATCAGGAGATAGTTGCCACTGAGAGCATAGAGAAAACCTCAAACCACTACGAGACTCGGTGACGAGATGGAGGTAGGTAGTGGTTTGGAAGATGAAGATGACGGTGATAGTGAGGTTTGCAATGATAAAGATGTCGGTGAGAGCGAGGTTTGCGATGATGTAGAAGTAAAGGCAGGTGAGCAGAAGTCAGGTGATCAGAAGTCGATTTCTGATAAAACTGAAAGTGTTGAAGTGGTATTAACTTCGGAAGTTGAATTCAAGGGAGACAACTTACCGGATACTGGTAGTGTTTCGGGTCAGATAGCACTTGTGCAGTCTGTGGATTCCTCCATTAATCCTATTCACTCCGGTGTAGATGTAAACTTCCCACCAAACGAGGAAGTAATGAAGGAGTTCACAGAAAAAGAAAGTAGTCAGCAGTCTGGTAGTAATGAAGCTACCTCGAATAAGAATGAAGAGAATGCAATGGATATTGGCGGGAGGCCTGAGGTGGTCGATGCTACTCCCACCCCTAGCAGTGATACACTCTTTTTTTCTGATGAGGAGTATCAGGAGTGTAACGATCGCCCGCTAATAGGCGAGAATTCCTTGAACCAAAGGTCTAAGGACTTGTTGGGACAAGAGAGACAGAAAGAAGTTTGTAAGAAGGAAAATCAAAAAGACAAGAGAGAACAAAGGAAAAAAGAAAAGAATTCATTAAGCTATGTTTGATTAAATTTTGATAGGTATAACAGAAAATAGCCATGACAAAAATCATTAGACAGGCTGTAGAATATCTTTTCATCAACTTATCAATTGAATTCAACCTAATTTTGTGTCATATACCTGCAGTACTTCTTCCACTCTTCTTCGATTTCTTTTTCTTCCGTTACATCAGTCATGTTAGTTGCAGCAAGACTAAGGTCGATATTTTCAGTCTACAACAGAAGAAAGGAAAATAAACTTTTTGTTACATGAACAAACCTAGCAGTCTTTAATGTGGTTCATCATCTAAAACCATGTAGTTAATATCATTATTCTCTAAAAAAAACAATTCGAAATTCATCTTACTCAAAAGTCGATTCATATTTTCAGTAACTTCAGTTACTTTTTACTCAACTTGAGTTAAATGCACTCAATTTCAGTGACAGTCACTTAAGTATAAAAATGGAAATTCATTCTACTTAAGTGCAGTGAATTTAATTGGTAACCACAGTTGAGTGCAAAGTAACTCAAGTTTGAGTGAACAGGTATATTTAACTCAAACTTGAGTGGAATAATTCACTGACGTTTTTTTATACATTACAGAAGTTTATTTATTCATTTGTACTAAGCAGTTATGATGGCTTCCGTATCTAGGCTGTCTTTGCAATTGCGATAGCCATATTTCATGCGCAGATACGTATGATGTACATTTAACAGCCGTCTAGCCACCCCCCTGGAACGTGCAGGCTCATTTATTGCACCGTTGGCAACATGCCAAAAATTCAGAAATGGATTTGGAGCTTCAAAAAACACTTTTTCTTGGTCAGCAGCACGCGGGGAACACGTTTCTGGCCTTCGTTTGCGCCCTAGATGGCTCCTTCATCGAAATCAAAATGTTAGTAGGATAAAATAGGAACAGAAAACTGTCCCTGGAGTCCAGACAATGACTTGAATGGAGAAAGTTAAGCTTGGAAATTGGTCGCCCGGAGATAGCGCTTCTCACAGTCTGCTTTTGTAAAGTATAGTTTCAGTCAGATGCTCACACCTACTCAAATTTTACGTTCTATCATACCTCTGAAACCATTTGAACGATCACGATGTAATTTCTCTGTCATCACATCCTTGATACAAGCAGTATGTGCGCCAAAACTAAGAATAATCCGACTCGCCGTTTGTGTAATATTGAACAAATTTACTTATCAAATTATGTGACTTTCGGCATTATTTGAAAATCTGACAACTTTGATTCCTCTATAACGGCAAAACTATTAGAGCTACGATAAAATGGATCGCACATTTATGAAAGAGCTGCTTCTAGAGAATAGAATGCAACAAATTAGAAGCCTGCATCTCCAACGGTTCAAGAGTTACAGCTCTGCAAACATGTGTTCCGTTTTTGACAAAATTCAAGATGGCGGCCAGACCACGTGACCTAGGAGCAAAATGTTTGCATATTCATGATCGCCATATTAGATAACATATATTTCGTCACTTTTCCCGTCCAAATCCGTTACTTGAAAATTCGACCATTTTGATTGGCCGATGGCGGCCATTTTGTTTTACGGAGCAACTTCTCTTATTGAGATTTTAAAGACCCCGATCCATTGATTATGTGTACCAAGTTTCGTGCTGATTGTATCATTGGTTCCAGAGGAGTAGGGTTTAGAAGATTTTTTTAAAAACGGGGTAAATCCAAGATGGCCGCCGAACCCTGAGACCAATCACAACCAATTTTCAATATGCAGGAGATCTCTACATGTCTAATATGTGTGTCAAGTTTGAGCATGATTGACCTGATGGTTGCTGAGATTTTGCACCCACAAAATCATGGAGAAGAATAATAATAATAACTAGAACTGCAAGCAGTTATGATGGCTTCCATATCTAGGCTGTCTTTGCAATTGCGGTAGCCATATTTCATGCGCAGATACTTATGGTGTACGTTTAGCAGCCGTCTAGCCAGCCCCCAACCCCCCCCCCCCCGTGGAACATGCAGGCTCATTTTCTCAACTGTTGGCAACATGCCAAAAACTCAAAAATGGATTTAGAGCTCCAAAAAACACCTTTTCTTGGTGAGCAGCACGTGGGGAACACGTTTCTGGCCTTTGTTTGCGCCCTAGATGGCTCCTTCATCGAACCGAAAATGTTAGTACGTTGAAATAGGTACAGAAAACGGTCCCTGCAGTCCAGACAATGACTTGAATGGAGAAAGTTAAGCTTGGAAATTGGTCGCCCGGAGATAGCGCTTCTCACAGACTGCTTTTATGAAGTATAGTTTCAGTCACATGCTCATACTTACTCAAATTTTACGTTCTTTCATACCTCTGAAACCATTCGAACGATCACGATGTAATTTCTCTGTCATCACATCCTTAATACAAGGAGTATGTGCGCCAAAACTAAGAATAATCCGACTCGTCCTTTGTGTAATATTGAAAAAAATTACTTCTCAAATTATGTGATTTTCGGCATTATTTGAAAATCTGACAACTTTGATTCCTCTATAGCGGCAAAACTATTAGAGCTACGATAAAATAGATGGCACATTTGTGAAAGAGCTGTTTCTGGAGAATAGAATGCAACAAATTAGAAACCTGCATCTCCCACGGTTCAAGAGTTACAGCTCTTCAAACATGTGTTCCGTTTTTCACAAAATTCAAAATGGCGGCCAAACCACCTAACCTAGAAGCAAAATTTTTGCATATTCGTGATCGCTATATCATGTGACATATATTTCATCACTTTTCCCCTTCAAATTCGATACTTGAAAATCCGACTAATTTGATTGGACGCTGGCGGCCATTTTCTTTTACTGAGCAACTTCTCAAACAGAGATTTGAAAGACCCTCATCCATTGATTATGTGTACCAAGTTTCGTGCTGATTGCTCGAATGGTTCCAGAGGAGTAGGGTTTTGAAGATTTTTCTGAAAACGGGGTAAATCCAAGATGGCCGCCGAACCCTTCGACCAATCACAATCAATTTATAATATGCACTAGATCTCCACATGTCGAATATGTGTGTGAAGTTTGAGCATGATCGGCCTGACGATTGCTGAGATTTAGCACCCACAAAATCAGGGAGAATAATAATAATAATAATCCGAACAATTATAAGAAGTCTTCCGACTTTCGTCGGAAGCCTAACTAGACATTGTGGGTACAATGTCACGGTCTTTCCTTGACGTCTCCCATAGGTATTATTTCGCTGTATCGTGATGTGGCATATACTAAACATTTTCCGGAAAGTTTAATTTGTCAAGATTGCGAGAGCCTTAGATCGAGTGTGAACTTTCATCGTTATGGGCCGTTATCCAAACAATTGCTAAAAGATAATCTATTGAAAGTCTATGGTTTTCTGTGTAAGTCCGCTGAATTTATGTCTCTCAATACTTATTCGTCGCGTACATCAACATACTTCAAACAGCATGCTAATTGGGGGCGGAAATTGTATCCTGCCTGCAACAATGGGAATGCATTCTTACTGTCAATTCCAAACACATATAGATATTCCCTCAATCAAAATTGATGACCTGCACCAGAAACTTCAGCCACGAATCGTGTGAAACAAACAACAACGAGATGCAGTTGCAGAGATGCCGGTGAACTTACGTCATGTGGCGCGCAATTTTAGTCGACTGGGTATTGTTCTTAAATTAGTAAACGAATGCCTACCTTGTTTGCAGAGTGCATTCGTACTTCATCTGGGAACATTCCACGTAAACGGCGACATCGAATATTCCCTCGTTTTAGGGACTTTAATCATCGACACCTAAATGCCATCCCTGCCGAGCTCAGCTAAGTTCCCTACGCTCGCCGTGAAAGGAACACTCGCGCGTATTTGAAGACAGACGCGCGCACTTCCGGTGAAGCAAATTATTCACCAGTGTTTGTTTCCGAATACCAGGATCGCTGGATCGCTAACCCTCTGTCTACCCTGTATTATGTCAAACTAACGGCTCTCTCGTAACTGTTCAAGTTTTCCACAATTACTGTGCCCGGTACGGAGTCATTGTCAACGAAAGAACACAGTATTGGAAGTAAGTGGCAGCAAATTACAAGTTCGTAACTATTGTGGTTCAAGAGATAAAAGGTTTACAAAATTGAGCCGGCCCCGTCATGTAACACGACGTTTATTTAATTGTGAACATTGGATGCCTCGAGTGTTACAGCCGAATCGCTATAGTGAAATTGACAACACCCATTGAATAGATGAAATGAACATATGACCATTTAACGGCTTAATAGTTCGGGAAATTTGAATTTTTAATATCTCTAAACCCATCAAAGCTATATTCTTGAAATTTCATAGGCAAATACATATATATATTCCCTCAATCTTGCCTGAAAATAATGATGATTGGGTGCATACTTTTCACAAAACTTGAATACATCGTAAATTTCAGAAATTGCTAATTATCTCCCAATCTT
Source organism: Hanleya hanleyi (assembly GCA_036873755.1). NCBI lineage: Eukaryota > Metazoa > Mollusca > Polyplacophora > Lepidopleurida > Hanleyidae > Hanleya > Hanleya hanleyi. The sequence goes on along the minus strand of JAVTVY010044542.1, from coordinate 805 downwards.
TCTGGTATCTTTTTATGGGGTTTACTGATGTTCTGTTACGTCATATGACCTACATTCATGTGCAAATTTCGACTTGAAATTTCCAATAGTTTTCCAGTTATGGCACTGTAGTCACAAAACTATCCGTGGCCATATCTCAGAAACCAAGGTCAAGGTCATCTTAAAAATTCGGTGACGTCATACCTGTATTATGGGGTACAAATTTGTTAAATTACAGATTCCTGTAAGGTGTAGTTTTCGAGAAAAGTACATACAACGCTTTTTACATTTTGTAATATTCAAGGTCAAGGTCACATCGGATGGTTTTATAATTAGCGCCAAAAGAAAGTCAATATTGTACTCAATATTGTGTCATAATTTTGTGACTGTAAGTGTGTTAGTTTTCCAGTAAATGGAAGCCGTATTTTCGATATTTGGATGCTTAGCACTTCAAAGATCAAGGTCAAGGCCGGGTTTTGATACAAGTGCTGACCTTGTGACGTCATGTAGGTCACGTGACTTTATTTTCAGGCTGATCGCATAAGCCGTTCAAGAGTTGACCCCTGAACTTTGCACTCATATAGAAACGTTCCTGGAGGTCAAAGGTCAAATTTAAGGTCACATACATTTTGGTCATTAAAGTATTTATTAGTGTTACAATAATCAATGCCGTATCTCATTTCCTTCTAAACTGACATATTTTGAAAATCATCAAAGGGGAGATAACTACTGTTTCTTGCTACGTAACAATTCGAAAATATAACTACAGCATGGCCATATATAAGACTTACCAACCATCTACTTTCATTCAGATATGTTCTTCAGT